>RXID01022135.1:260266-531341 GCA_005019695.1 Trichopus zeylanicus subsp. travancoricus
CCCGGCCTCCGCCTTCGCTCCCGCTGCCGGCTCCCACCCGCGTCCGCCTCCGCTCCCGCCCGCCCGGCCTCCACCTCCGCTCCCGCCGCCGACTCCCGCCCGCGTCCGCCTGCGCTCCCGCCCGCCCGGCCTCCACCTCCGCTCCCGCCGCCGGCCTCCGCCTCTGCTCCCGCTGCCGGCCCCCTCCTCCGCTCCTGCCCGCACGGCCTCCGCCTCTGCTCCCGCTGCCGGCCCCCTCCTCCGCTCCTGCCCGCACGGCCTCCGCCTCTGCTCCCGCCGCGAGCCTCCGCCTCTGCTCCCGCTGCCGGCCCCCTCCTCCGCTCCCACCCGCGCCGAGGTGTTATTTGCAAAAATCCAAATTTCGGGGGCTTTTCTGTAAATCGAAATAATTTTCGAAGGTTTATTTGTAAAAATTCAAAATTCGAGGACTTTTTTTAAATCGGAGTTATTTCGGGGTGTTATTTGTAAAAAACCGAATTTCGAGGTGTTAAATATAAAAAAAAAATTTTTAGGGGTATATGTGTAAAATAATCGAGAGTAAAATCAAAATTTTTTGAAAAAATTTTAATTAAATGACCATAAAAAAGGTGTAGATAAATATTTTCGAAAATAGGGTTACCGGTAATTCCGGAAATTAGGGGGTTATGCGTAATTAAGACTAATACGGGGTTACGAGTAATTATCCCTAAAAACAAATACGAAGTTGCACAGGGAGTTTTGAAATAATGGAATGATCTTAAGCACAGCAACCTGTCAACAAACCCTTCACTTGATATGCTCGAGAATCCCATCAACATCGTCGGCGCCCTTCTCCTCCTCGCTCCGACGTGAAATCTCGTCTGGCACTCTTTATTATTTTATTCGCCCCTCAGGAAATCGCCCACTCTGAAGAAGGGAATCAGCGCAAGCCTATCCATCGTCTCGCGCCAGCCTTTAACCCTAAACCAGAACAAATTGGCGGAGGAGAACTCCGGCGCTGGGCGGATTCTGCACCGGCAGGGTCAAAATCTCGTCCCATCTCGCCATGTGCGCAAGTAAAAACAAAGATGCAACTGAATTATTCTTCAGGAAAATTGGAAAAAAGAAACTTAGAGCTTCATGGTTCTCACCTCCTTGGGGGAGGGGGGGCGAAACCCTAGCTCGCAGAATTCCTCAATGCGGGGCTCGTCTTCTTCGTCGGAGATTGACCGGAGAGAACTGGTAAGCGAAAACCCAAATCCTTGTCATCGCCGACCTCATCGAGTACGCCCCGGAGTCTCCCTTCACCACCGCCAAGTCGCCGTTAGCCTCCGCCATCCTCACGCTCTCCAATTCCCAGCTCGGCTCCCTCGGGAGGCACGACAAGCCACCGATATCCACCAAATTGCAACGGCTGTTTGGGTATTAATTGTAAAAATAATTCTAACGATAATTTGTAAAAAGGAAAATATTAAAGTAAATAGCATCCGCTGACCATTTGCCACAGGCCTTCTCGGCGGATGGTGATCCGAAACAACGCATGCTTTGAGACTCACGTCAACTCGAAGTGCTGTGAATCCACATCACGCGCTGGAGCAGGGAGGAGATCTTCCTCTACGGCTTCCAATCGAGGTTTAAATATCGTATTCTTCTTAAATCCATCAAATTCCTGTCTTTATTGAATTTGAATCACGGGGTTCTATCTTTAGTTGGAATCTATATGTGTGCGATTTGACAGCGTTACGTTATCTATATGGCCGAAATATGGTTCCTAGATTTGTAGGGTTTTGAGAATCAGATTCTCCGGATCAATTTGCAATGTTGTTTGGAGTGATATGTGAGAGCAGAGTTTGATTAATGAGTTAATTGTTTGTTTGATGACATTTTGCTCGTTTATGTCTCCTTGAAGTGATTTAGATTAGGTTTCACATTTTAGCACCTATTTGGGTGGAAAGGAACTCATTTAAACTTCAAATTCTGTCTTTTGCAAGTTGCTGTTGTGGATATGTTAGAGATGATATTGTGAGATTTCCAACTTATGCAGCTGATGATATTGAAGACAGTGTCAAATTAACTGAGCTGACAATTTAAATTTTTTTATTGGATTCAAATCACATTTGTGATCATAAAGAATTTGAGAACGTATCCTATGCAGTAATGGAATAGATTCTGAATTTCTTTATGAAAAAATAGAAGTTAAGTCAGAAATTATGCGAGAGATTACTTATCAGTTACCATCTGAGGTCCGAAGCATCTCATGTTTGACTGGTGCATCCAGAAGAGTTCAGTAACATATGTGATTGTTGAATTTTGACTACAGTATGGCATGAGAAGGAGAGCCAAATGTAGCCAAGAACAACCTGCTGGAAACTTGCAATGGAGAATACCTTCTCATTGGTCAGTGCCGGCAAGTCATTTTTGGTTGCATTCTCACTCTTCCCTTCTTCGTGTAAGGCTCCATATTTGTGGTATATCAGTATTCATCAAATTTGTCATGTTAAAGCCTTGCATGACAAGGAGGAGAGCCAAATGTAGCCAAAAGTAACCTGCTGGAAACTTGCAATCAAGAACCTCTTCTTATTGGTCAATGTCGGCAAGTCATTCTTGGCTGCATACCACTCTTCCCTTTTTCATGTAAGGTTCCACATTGACAAATATCAGTGGTCATCAAAGTTCACATGTTAAAGCCTTGCATGAGAAGGAGAGAGCCAAATGTAGCCGAGAACAACCTGCCGGAAACTTGCAATCGAGAATCCCTTCTCGTTGGTTACTTTCGGCAAGTCATTCTTGGCTGCATTCCACTCTGCCCTTCTTCATGTAAGGCTCCGCATCTGAGGAAATTACTATTCATGAAACTTGTTATTTTTGAAATGCTAGGCTGAGGCATTTGATAGCATATAATGTTATATATATAGGAAGCCCACTTGATAAATTGTTCTTATATTCCCTTATTCTTGCCTATCAATTCATAAAGTCAATTGTGGCTTGTGAGGCTGAACAAGAGCAAAAGTCAAAAGATTGTGATATTATCAATCCATTCCTCCTTTTTTATTGCTTGATTCATTGTGGAATAAAATGCATGGATGGGCTTTAAATCCATTTGGAGCACCTTTGTAGGCCATTGAAAAAATTATCAACTTGCTTCTGGAGCACAATTTTAGTTAGATGGGATTGAGATCGTGTTGCTCATCCTATATGCTTGCTTTGTGGATTGGACCCTATGTAAAACTCAACTTTTATTCAACCGTTCAATATTATGATCATCACCTGTTATTGTTTGCTGCTTATTCCTCAGGATTGGTCCTTGTAATTCAAAAGCATGAATTTGCCTCCATGGGTTTGTTTTTAATTTAAAAAATGATTGAGGAGTGGTTTTGCATTTTTTTTTACCTTTTAACTCGTGTGTAGCAGCATTTTTTTTATTTGAATATGATTAACCGCAAGCATGCTTAGTGCTACTTTTTTAATAAAAGTATCAGTTGAGAGTATACCAAGCTAATTAATCTTATAAAGCAAAAGGGAACTGGGATAATGGCAACACGGATGTACATGCTTCAAGTTATATAAACATCACATCCAATTTGTTCAGTTGACCTTTGGATAGAAGTTGTGTATTCTTTATTGAAGCTGGTCAATTATTGGGACAATGTTTTAAAATGTTACAGAGCTTCCTTCTTGTGGAAATTCAGGGCTCTGTGAAAGATTGATGCCCTTGAAACTTCTTACGATTTTCGGAGGGGCTCAGATTCTTCAAATGAGTTTCCTCGGCAGCCTTCTTGATTTGAGCAACAATATGTAGACTTCCTGGAATTGAGATAACTTAGAAAAATAGACATTGAGGCTTAAATGGTCAGGCAGTTCAAACATTCAAGATTTGAGACGTGGACACTTGAATAATTATTGGGAAGCAAAATCAATCCAATTTTTGGGGAGGTAAGTGGAATACATGTAGAAGGAAACCCCCATAACAGGAGTAAGATATGCCTGTCATTCCCTATGCAATTATTTAAAATACAAACACATGAAGGACTAATATAATTTGAAATTATGATACTAAGGGGACATGATTTTTGTTATTCTGACCTAACCAAGTAGAACAAGTGAAGTTTAATGGCTCACCATTACTGGATGGAGTGTATTCATTTGGTTTGCTATAAATGCCATGAAACTCATTCTGTAGATGAACATACAAATTCATGGCATGCTTTGTCTAAAACAGACATATCGATTGATATTACTATTTTCTCAGGAGCTTGATGATAGAGATGGTGATAGAAAATGTTTCCTTTATGTTGGCTTATGGAGAATAAAGAAATACTCCAATTAATGAGCAATAAACAATTTCGATATTCCAGAAGCAATCTAAATATACCATATGCTAATAGTTGGTTCAATCTTACCACTATTACAATCAAATACAATAAATGGATCTGCAATATGTGTATAAGAAAGTAGTAGTTTGTTTTGTCCTCACAAGTGTTAAGAGCGTTTATTAACTGCACAGTATAAATGCTCATTATTTGGTTTAAACTTTAAAGGTTTTGCTAGAAGAAAACTTAGATGAGTTACTTATTATTAAGTTAATGAGACCCATTTGATGCCTGACAAGGATGAGGAATTTTGATGTCTAGCTTGTTAGTTTCTGAGCTTCATGACATCCAATTCTCAGGTTATTCTGACATACTATGTATTTACTCCCAATGTTAAGAGGAAGAATGCTACTTATTTGGTGGAGAAGCCTACTTTAGTTAGTGGATGTCTATGATAACAAACAACCTGGGAACAATACTTAACAAAAGCCTCTTATAAGGGAAAGTTCTTCATGTTGTAGGATATCATTGTGGTTCTATGCCTTGGAAGAAGTTGTATGATGCCTCAAATGTCTCATGGGTTATGTGAAGTTTGAAGTTTAATCATTCATACTTTTTTATATGGAGTGTTTCTTGTGTGTGTGTGTGTGTACTCGAGAAAACTTCTTTCTGAAATTCAGTGCTATCTCATTAAAAATAAGATGTTATTTCTGAGATGCAAGAATATCCATCATTGCTTTTGCCAAGAGACTTTTCCTTTCATTTTCACTTTGTTATCATCCTGAAAATATAAGCTCAAGTAATCTAGTAATGTCTCCGGCCACTTAATTATGATTCATGAATTGGCTTCATTTCCTTCAAGGAATATGTCAAACACTTCCTATTTCTAATATTGAGATTCAATTTCAGCTGATGGTGACTATGCCCTCCACTTGTCAGTATAATGGCCATCAAATCTTCTTTTAATCTTTTCACCCTGGTCCATCTTGTTCTTCTTTTATTCTCCATTGGCCTTTCTCTGTTGACAGATAAGTAGTAAAACAATGGAAGATAGAAACCATCCCATTTGATCAATCATTTATTGATACAATTTGAAGCACTCAATACTCCCAGTTGAACTGTTGAAAATCTTACGTAATGATTTACTAGTACGATAACAACTGAAACCGCATCATTATTAGGATAAATTATTGCTTATAAGCCAGATATAATGATTATCTTTTCATAATTTACAGCCATTGTCCTCAATATTGCTGTTATTGATGCAGTGCCTCCGTACTGCCACTTCAAATATGTACAAGTCTCTGTTTTCTTCAGCCAATATGCCTTGTTCTGCAGCACAAATGCCTAGGATTCAATCCAAATCTTTCACGCCAGACAGACCTTTTGAGAGCCCTTAATACACTCACCTGCATTTCCTTATTTACATTTTTGGTAGCCTGTAGATGAGCGTAGATCATTTGCCTCATATCATGATAGGGACACTTCAAAAGCATCTACCTGTAAAGTTACTGGCATAGTGACCGTCAAATTCCCTTAATCAGAGATGATATGCAAGTTAAATACACATGTTAGAAATGAGTAGGTGATTTAGAGGTTCAATAATGTTGATAACTGATTCAAAAGGATAAATAACACTTTAGTTCTGCAAATGGACAGTTCTTTAGCTATAAGTGGCCCTACACATATAAGGTGTACTTTCCATCTGAAACTTTCGATCATTTTTTCTATTACTTTCTCTGATGAATTTCTTACTTCATTCTATTCAAAACTGCATTGAAGTTGTAAAAGGGAAAATGTAATATGTTTTTACTTTTTGTATATAACCTCTTTTTATTCTTACCTGCCATTCAATTTTTGGTACTTCCTTTGATCTTCACTACTGGTTTGCTTGCATGTGTGGATATTGACATGGGCTTTTGTCGTCGGTGGGCCCTGCATGAGAATAAGAGAGCCCGTTGCAACATAGAACAACCTGTTGACAGTTTGCATTCTAGGATTTCTTTTTGTGCTTATGCAGGCAAGTCATCGTTGAATGCAACCTACTATCTTCCGCTTCATGCAAGATTTGCGATTCTTAGTGTTTGAGTAGCCTAATATCCTCTGTCACCTGCAACAACTTCTGCATCTAAATGTGCTTACTGCATACTGGGTAGCTTCAAGAATAGTTGTCTTGCCAGGGCCTTGCATGAGAAGAAGAGAGCTATATGTAGCCAAGGACAACCTGCCGGCAGCTTGAACTGGGGATGTCTTCTTGGGGACAATGCCGGCAAGTCATCCTTGGCTGCATTTCCCCCTCTGCCTCTTCATGTGAGGCTCCTGCAATGAAGCCTCTGAGAACAGCGAGAAGTCCCTCACCTATTGGACCTCAGTTATTGATTGTTTCTTGCAGGTCACACCCGGATTGTGTTGATATATATAAGCATGTCCACTTGACAATTGATTGTTTTCTTTGATTATTTGTTTGACACGTAGATGTTTTGGAATATTTCCTCTTTGGGTGGATCCATAAATTTTCCTTTTTACTTGCTAGGAAGCCTATCTGGGCGACATATTTCCAATTATAGAAAGTGGGGATAGAATTGGACGAGTGGTTGGGTTTGTGTGGGGTACATTTATCAAATTAGTTTCTTTGAAGCATTAAAGTTATCTTTTTCTGAGAATATTTTCCTGATTGAAGGAGAGGGATGCTTATGCTTGGCACTTATTCTTGGCATGGCACCCACACAAGGTTGACTTTCTGTAAAGGCAAGCATGCTTGGATAGAATGCTAGACATTCCTTCCCTACTTTTTCTTATGGAAGGCATGCATGTGATTTGTGATATTTCCTATCCTGTGGTATGTCTCAGACAAAAGTTCAAACCAATTCATCCACATCACGATGGTTTTGGATGGCAATCCTACAATTAAGTCTGGTAGTCATTGCTTTTGGAGCAATCTACAAGCTAAGTAAAGCAAGTTCATGTTCAGCATTATGTGAACTTTTAGCATATGAAATTTCTTAACTTGTGTCAATATTTTTTTTTAAAAGTTACTGATATTTTATTTTTGACACAAAAGTTCTGAACAATTAGTCAGAAGCAAAGTTAATCACTTTGCAAGTGCAAAATAATGACAAAAATGCAACATGATATCCCCATATGAATAGTTAGATATGCTCATTGTCTTCATTCAATTATTTGAATGGACTTGTGTAGAATAATTTAAGCTGAACTTATGGCACTGTAGGGGCTTTGACTGTTCTGCTGTCTTTGACTAGTCATATGTACTAAAAATAGCCCTAAGCTCATGTTCAACCCATGTTTCATTGTTCAAGTCTACCATAGCCTAATACAACAGACAAAGCTTGTAACTTATATTACTTAATGAAACATAGTGATCTGCTCAGTCACAAAGGTTGGTAATGTGAAGCAAACCCAGCAGCAATCTGATATCTGTTGAAGGGTGTGCAATTTTCATGTCCCATTATGTTCATGACATACAGAATCAGGTTATTGATAAGGGTTTGTCTATTTCCTTTTCATAGTCAAGCTCAACACTGAGCTATGAGTTATATATGGCTTAAATTAGGGCAACTGTAACATGATTTATTTGTTAATGGATGAAACCAGAGACAATATCATCATAGTCCATATTTTTCCGAGTTTGGAAGGAGAGGAGTGCTTTTCAGTGAAGGCTCTCAGGCACTATAGCAAGTAGAATAATAGCGATTGGCCAAGTGATGATAAACTACAATAGAAACCCATGTTATATGCATCCAAAAATCTCTTTGATGAGAGACTTCTTCCTTTCTGCACATTTTGTGATAATTATACAATTTTGCATACATGTAATATGGTGATATATGAATGGGGCTCCATCAGATTTATTTGATCCATATGTCAACTATATTTTGCTTCTAATACTGATTATTGAATTTCAGCAGATGATCAAACACACCATTGACTGGTCAGTGCAGAGCACATCCCATCTCCTTGTTAAATGTTTAGCTATTAATTCATCTTTTTCTTTGCTGATCATCACAAAATAGTTTTCTACTTCATGCACCTTGTATTCCGACAGTCAAGTAAGAAAATAATGAAAGGTAGATATTTTCATTTTTTTATCAGATAGCTCGAAGGAATCAACATTTATTAGAAGAATTGCTGCCTGGAGTGCTGAAAATCTTATTAAATGATTTAACATGGTAAAAAATGATTTCTCATTGTTATTAGGAGATAAAAGTGGATCAGATACATTAGTGCAGAAATATGTCTGTTCCTTTCTTGTACAACCCTTTTTTCCTGGAGGTCTTTGTTGTTAACAGCTTGCCTTGGTGCTGTTTCATAGATCCATTGATATCTATGCGTATAAACAAGTTCAGCTGATCTCCTCTCAAAGCTGAATCATTTACTTATATTTTGGGCCTGGGTGGGTCTTGGATCATCATATTCATTCCAAGAAAGTAGATGGAATCAAGTCCTAGAGTGGCTTGCAGCTCTAAAATCTTGGACTGAACCCATTTTTTGTACCAGACCTGCCATTTGAGAGCCTTTGATATTTGTGCCTGCATTTTCTTCCACTTTTTTCAAGCTGTAGATAAGCAGAGGTATTTGGCTCATCCAAAGCATCTAACCTAAAAGGATATTAACATAGTTACAGTTTATTTTCGCTTCCACAGAGATGATGTCAACTGCATTTACACATGCTTTCAAGACCTTATGAAAGTAATTTTGAAAATCCAATAATATGGTAAACTTGTTTAGAAGGACAAAAAAATGTATGTCCATTCTGCAACTGGGCTTATTTCTCCATTTATTGATTAGGTATTCATGGCTCAACGCTTGGAAAATACGCTTCCCATATGAAATTTGAAATCACGTTATTTATTTGTTATTTGTTATTTTTTTATGAATTCCTTGCTTCCTTGTGTCAGCACTGCATAAAGTTATTGATAACAAAATGTGGACTAATGAAGCACTTTTTATTAAATTTCTTGATTAATGCAAATCAAGTATTTGGGTTCAAACCTGCCATTCCATTTTCAGTAATTTTGTCTGATCCTATTGCACTTGTACGGCTTGCAGAAGCATGGTGTTTTGTTGTTGAAGAGCCTTGCATCAGAAGAAGACAGACAGACGTAGCCAAGGACAACCTGCCGACAGTATGCGTTCTAGACTAATTTTGTGCTTACACCAGCAGGTCTATCCTTGGCTACATTCCACTCTCTGCCTCTTCATTGCAAGGAGCTGCAATGCCAGCTATTGCATAGGCCAGGATTGTTGCTGACCTGTGACACAGCCACTTCTAAATGTGCTTTAGGGTCTAGCTTCAAGGATAGTTGTGTCATGTCAGGGCCTTGCATGAGAAGAAGACGGCTATATGTAGCCAAGGACAACCTGCCAACAGTTACCAAGCAAGGATCTCTCCTTGGGGCCAATGCTGGCAAGTCATTCTTGGCTTCATTCCCCTCTCTGCCTCTTCATGTAGGGCTCCACAATGGATAATCTTTGGGTAGTCTTTCGCTAGTTAGATCTCTGGTTTTGATTATTTTGTCCTTGCATGTAATAAACTCTGACGGTGTTGCTATATATAGATATGGCCAGTTGATATTTGGTTATATTCTTTGATTTTTTGTTTGACCCTAGAGATTTTGAAATATTTCCTCTTTTGGATGGATTTGTGCTTTTCCTTTTTTCTGTTTTCTAAAGCTGATACTTGGGACATATTTCTAATTATAGAAAGAGAGAATGGTAGAGAATGAATGGTTTTGTTTGTCAGCATACATTATTATATGGCCTGGTTTCTTCTGGAATATAAATTGATTTGCTGTGAGGATAGAATCGTAATTGAAAAAGAGAGCTGCTCTTGTTCGACACCTGTTCCAGTAAAGGCATCCTCCAAGATTGACTTGCTGCTAAGGTTGCCATGCTCTCGGATAGAGTGGCGAAACTTCCTTCTTTACTATCTTGCTAGGATGTTTGCATAGTTGCATGTGACTAGTGATCTTAGACTTACATGTGGGCCATTTTCAAATGAAAGCTCTCAACAACTTTTATCCACTTCGTGATGGGTTTTAGATGATCCACAAACCAATGACATTTCAGGAATGTTCAATTATCTCATTAGCATACTACACCTCATGTAATCAATTTTTTATAAAAACAACTGTTGATGCTCTTTCTTGGATGGGAACATGGGGCTAAATATCTCCTGACATTTTTACTATATAAATAGATGGTTTTTAAAATGTAAATGCCGCTGTTCCTGCTATGTTAATTTTAATTCACATTAAGACATACAACATTAAAATTCAATCATAAACTATACCTCTCTCTACAGCAGCGTCTCTCCTCAAATTTATCCTCTAAAAACTTCCATGATCTTCTTGTTGTTGAAAAGAGCCTAGAATATTGGGTTTTCATTTTAAAAATTATTTGATCATAGAGTGAAACAAACAAATCAAGGACTTGGAAATTTCTACTTTTCCTTTTATTTTCCCATTTTTGTTATAATGCTATTACTACAAGAAAAGGATGGCGTTATGCCTAGCGTTTCAAAACACCCCCAATGGTCAAAAAAACATCAGCAAAAGATTATCGGCATTTTTTTTCGACGCTTAGTAAATGTTAGCTATAATATAATCTCAAAAATTTTTGAAGTTTTTCTACTGTCGGAAAAACATTTTTTTGGCGTTTTATGTAGCATTTAAAAAATACCATTAAAAGAAAATTTTTCCTGGCATTTTATTACTAAAACACTAAGATTTTTTCAGACATTTTTGGGTGAAACGAGAAAAAAACCCCTAGAGAAACGTCGGTCCCTAAGTAACATCAGGGAAAAGTCTGACGTTTCCCTAAGAAACATTGAAAAAACTCCCGGCGTTTTACCAAAAACTTGTAGAAATTTCTAGCTGAAACGTTGGGAAATTTCAAGCGTCTCCCGTAAAAACGTTGGAAAATTTCTAATGTAATACTAAAATATTTTTAATTTTTTAGTAGATATCTTATATCTAATAAATTCTACTAATATGCTAAAAACTAAAATTTTAACATATATATTATATTGACATAGTAATTGAAAATTACAAGTTACTAATAAATTATGTACATAATCCTCATAAAATAGCATACATGTAAATTACAAATTAAGTGAATAATAATAATCGCACTATGTCTAACTTCTTCGTGTATAAATACAAACTCTGAATTGACTCTAATCTCTCTGTAAGGCCAAGAAATATATTTGTAACATACGAGATAAAAAATACATATTATAATGTAGGTTAGGATGATTAAACCTGCTTTTGTTTATCAAATTCAATTTCATGAAATAACTTTAAGAGCACCATCGATTATGTTCTATAATTTAAAATGAAGACTTGTTTCTAATCAAGGACAAACTCCGGATTCTCATTAACAGCTGTGAAATACATTAATAGCCAACCAAAATAGTACTCACAAAATCAATCAGTTATATTTTAGTTTAACAGATCTAAATAAGTTTCATAATGGATTTTATGTTTGATTCTGTCTCTCACCCAATTTTCACAAACCTATAGAAAACTAAATGTTGTTTCATCACCATGTCAACAATTTTTCTCTTACAAAATTAATTCCAAGAACCCAAAAGAAAATAATGGCAAAAATAAACAAATTCATTTCATTCAATAGAAATCTCATCGATCTTACTCTCATTCTACAATCTACAAAATCCGCATTCCTTCTTGTCTTCCAAAAAATGCACAAATTTAAATGAAAAAAAAAATCCTAACATATAAAAAAAAGAAATCAAGAGTGGATGTGACTCACCTTAGCAAGTTGGAATGAAGCCGGTGTATAGATGGCACGGAGGGCGCCGCGGCGGGTGGGCCGCGCGGAGGGGTGGGTGGGGGACTGTGAGCTAGGTAAAATATTAAACCAGCGAAGAAACATCGGCAATTGCCGAACGTCAGAAATTTTCGTTTTTTATTTTAAAACGTTACATAAACGCCAGAAATTCTCGGTGTATAATTTGTCGCCGGAAAAATACCCCAAAATCCCGGCGTTTTCTTAACCGCCGGAAAAAACTGCCAGCAATACTCCAATTTTTAGTAGTGTATATATTTGAAATGCTATCGCTTTTGTTGAGATGAAGAGAATCAATTTGCATAGAATGATCATAACTCTTACCCTAGATAACACAGTGCAATTGTGATTTGGTGGTTATGTGCAATGACTAAATAGAACAATACTCATTGTCAAATCTGCTGCTCATCGTCTGGATCACATATAAAAAATCAAGAAAGGATTGGCTTATACTTGTTTTAGTTTGTACGAAAACATTCTTGCACTTGTTCAGTTTTATATTGGTATAGGCTAGAAAGAAGAAATACAGGGTTTCATGGTTAGGTCACTTGTCTAATAAAATGAGCTTTCAAATGATTACTGCATGATGCAATACTATAGTCAGCGACTAATCAATGCTTTCTTCTTGATGGATTTTTCCTAGTGCAGGGGAAGATCTGAGGCATCCTGTTGCTGTGTAATTACGTTGAGCAAATCATAGAGCATTGGAGACTGTTTTGACATTTATGTTTGCATTGATGTTTAATGGTTATGGATCATGGACAACTGGAATCTTTATTATGTAACTTATAGCTTTTAGGTAAAAGAAACTTTACAGTATATTAGGCAGCTCAAATTTAGGTCAGAAGATACCTCTCGCAATAAATAAAGGTTGGTAAGTGTCAAAGTTGCACAGGATTAAATTGTTTGTCAGTGTAGGACCAGGTGTCTGTGAAGGATTAAGTTCACATAAGGCAGATATAAGGGTTTTATTGTGAGAACCAGGTACTCAAGAGGATAGTAAAAGAAATTGAGTCATTTGGGGAGGTTGTCGCAAAGCAAAAGGCATCTGGCACATTCATTGAATTTGATGCTTCATATTTGAAGATGGGCATTTATACACAGGTAAATTTAACATTTTGACCTTGTTATCACATGCTTGAATCATGGAAAGTGGAAGCAGACTCTCTTAATGCCAGGTAATGCTAAATTTAGCAATTCCTAGACTTTGCTTCTGCAGGAACTTCATGCACCGGGTTGCCCTTTTATTTGATGTATCCCAGTATCACCAATCAACAGGATAATTAACTTTGGGAATCAAATGATAGTACTAATATGGACAAGGAGAGTAAAGACTGTTGTTTTATCTTCTTTCATTGTTTCATTATCATCTAATGCATGATTGGTGCAACTCCAGGGTGGGGAAGACAACCCCTTGCAGCATGTAATCCTGAAGCACATGTTTGTTGGAGTTTGGTGAGATGAAGTTTATAGGACGGATGCTTTACATAGCTGGTCTACTGCATTTTATTTGCATTTTTCTTTTAAATTTTCATTGTCCAATGTTGGATTAATATATGTCACATTCAATGATTACTCTGTATCACCATTTTTGTAATGAATGAAGAATAAGCTATCTGCTTGAGTTCAATTAATGCCAGTTGATTTCCCTCAATTAAGGACAATATACATTCATCAGACATATTTGGAGATTTGTTCACTTATTTCACACAGACAGTGATCAGAGTCTGGAGAGTCCTTCCTTTTCAGTCACATGATGTTTCACGGCTCAGTTTTTGTTGATGATATCCCATCTTTGACATTATGTACTTAAATATAACATCTTCTCCTAAATAAACAACTGAAAAAATAAAACAGACTGACAGAGTGAAACCGGAAATAAGAGCAATCCATCATGAATGGTAAATATGCAAGATCATGCCATGGTATATGTGATCTTCCATGTCATTCTCAAGGACAACCGTGCTCTAGTACAAGTCTTTTGCCTTTCATGCTTCCATTTCCCCTGTATTCACCTTTCCTTCAGTGCAAATGATTCAAAGAACTTATGATGTTTTTGGAAAGTATAAATATGTGTCTTTCATTTATGTCCTCCTTTCTAATAGTTTCTTGCTGCGATTAATATCTTACCCCTGGCTTCTTAGATCCTTAACCTTTGGTCTGTTGGTAAAATTAAAATTAAAGAAAAAAAAATGTTTTCATAAAGCATAACTCCAGCATATGCTTTCTTTACTTGCAACTAGTGTATCTTTTATTTCAATATCTAAACCTGCTTTTGTTTCTTATTTTGACTGAGCCAGATTCTTCAATTTTGTCTCAAAAGAATTTGATCTCTGATTTCTTCAATTGTCACACAGGTTGTTCCAGGAACTTAAAAACAGTGTGCGAACTTAAAATGAGGCAAAGCAATGAAACACAGAGCCCCATCAAAGGGGTTGGAAAATCCTATTTCCACATACCTCATGCGATGCTATGTTGTAGTGCAGATTTCTGCAACTGAGCTTGTAAAATACAACATTCTAGCCAGGCAGGCGCCTTATGTGAGAAGAAGAGAGCCAAGCCTAGCCACAGACAACCTGCCAACAACTTGCAGTCTGAGGTACTCTTCTATCTGCCAAGTGCCGGCAAGTCATCCTTGGCTGTGCTCCTCTCCCTGCCTCGTCACATCAGGCTCAATGATGATCAACACTCTCAGAAGTCTTTTTGTGATCCAGGTTTCAGCAATGAGCAAAGCTTTCTAAACAGGTCTATGAGTCTCTTACCTTGTCTTCCTCACTGCCACACCTGTTATAATACTGATCTTGGTATTTATAGGCAATGGTAGTTGACCTTTGTTTATGGCCTTTGTTGAAAGCATTTTCTCTCTACATTCCTGCGTGAATACCTGAAAGAAAAATGCGATGTCCGTTAATTTGCCACACAAAGGGCATGATGCAACTGCCTGCAACTGCCTTAGCAACTCGTGATTTACGCCAAACTTCTCTTTTTGGCGGAGTATTTTGTATGCCCAACCTCATAGGGATGGGATAGCGAAGAATTGGATAAGTAGATGCGGAAGAGGCTTATGCCAGGTACTCACAACAAGGGCAGATCCTGCCATAGGATCTAACCTTCATCAACAGACACAAGATCGCTTCTGGTGGACCCTGAACTATCTATGAAAATTCCAAGCCAGGACTCAGCATTGCCTTAGCCTGGGCCTGACCAGCTTATGCAGGTTCTCTCTTTTGCTATTCTTCTGCTGTACCGCTGACCTCATCTTCCCTGCATTCTAAGGTTTTCTTCCAGGTCTTGTGGGCTTAATAGATATAGTGCCCTGCAGCAACATTCTAGTTACACTCCTCTAATTAGCTACAGCTGGGCCAGTCGGGCGCCTTCACAACACAATAACCTTTTTTATGGTAATTACAGTACAACAGCTTCACTGTGATAAACATATGATAGTTATGAGTTAACCATCTGTAGCATCTCATTCTGTGGCATTTTGAACTTCCTGACCTAGTATATGGTTTAGCTTGCCACTAGCTCGTATTCATATCTTATCATTTGAGAACCTACTTTCAATTGGTATGGTTTTTGAATTTCCCTGATTTAAAGTGTGTTTGCATGCTAATTATTCTAGATCGGTTGGCATTGATTGACGCCATTAAGATTTGTTGGGCAGTGGGGCTAGCATATCTGCAGCTACCACTTGTGCCACACAACTTCCTTTGAATGCCCTTTTGACATTGGATAGGGTCATTGAGATGCATAATTGCTCTGTAGTCCAACAAAGGGAGTTGAATTCAGTACCAGTTGGAGTGGATGGATCATAGGTGTCACTGACACAGACTTGTGTCTATCTCGAAAGTCGGGTAGGCACACTAGCTTTACATTTTCCTGGATGTCATGGATGGAAATGGAATCAGATTCTGTCAAACACTTAGACTGATAAGAAGAAGATCCATTGAGTTTCCACATTTGGTCCAAACTGATCTCTATCATTTCTTAAACTTTTGACATTGCATGACATCTGCTCTTTCATATGTTTGCCAATCCTACCTAGGAGTAAGTTCTGATTAGCGAAATTCAGAATATCTTTGTTTCTTTTTCCCTTGTGGAAAATTTCTAAGTTGATTACTGACTTTCTCTTTTCTTATAAAAGTTCTTCATTGTCATCAGGTGCATGTCTTTATAGAAGCTTCCATTAGAGTGGGTTAGGCAAGTACTCTGTCCAAGGTTGGAGAATAGTGTGACTTGTGTCTCTAGCAGTATGACTGTGGTTTGACTTCATTTTGATGGTTTTCACTGTGAGATTCATTCTCATCATCTAGTGATCTTTCATTATCCACCAGTGGGAAAGCTTGGTGGAGAACCTGAGAGGCCATTTGGTAGATGAGAACCCTTCTTAGTTGACTGGCGCTTTAAGCATGCATTCTAAAAGCAAATGTTGAAATTTCCCATACCTGAAAAGCATATGGGCAAAGGTGAAAAATAGATGAAAACAAAATATCTTTTCTGAATTTAGAACAGGAGAAGCATTTTCCTTTCCATCTAAAAGGGATAAAAAACAAAACCAAGATTGTCTTTATCATATATTGGATGCAACAAACAGCAAATATGTTTCTTCTTGAGGAAAGAACTTCCCTTTTTTTCCCCATATTTACTGGCATCCAAACACATTATTACATGATGGAGAGCAAAAAATTAAGTGTATAGTGAAATTGATTTTTTTTTTCCTTATGATTATCATATTGGGAAATCTATCTGTTTATGAATCTTTCAAGAGCTGACTCCAAAATCCTCTTCAGAGATGTCAGGCAGTGGTTTTCTCTGATAAGGACATGTTTAACCTGTTAGAACTTCGAAATTCCAACATTTAAATCGCCCTCATAAAATTCTCCTCCATTTTTATACTTGTCTAATTTCAGTAGAATTTAGCAAGCTACAATTTGATCCAGAAAAATTCAAGATTCGTGTCATCTTTCTAACTGTTAGAATAGATTAATCACATGTTTGTGTTTGCAAGTAAAATTTTTGACTCCTTCCTCAGAAAAAAAAGGGTAACATGAGTAAAATCTTAAAGTAATGGTAAAAATTGCTCTAGTTACAAGTATCTTTCCTGAACAGCTATTGCTCCGCATCTTCGGTATCTCCTATCTAGTCTGAATAATAATGAAATTGATGTTTACTGTCTTTTTCTTTGCAGTTGCAGTAATGCGTGTACTGCAACTCTCTCAAATGATGATGAGCGGCCAAGTTCATGATCAAAGGTCATTGCATCAAGATTGAAATAGCTTCCATTATGTTCCTGAACTTCAAATGATTACTTGTATTACAAAGAACGATCAGTTCAATGTGCTCAAGTCATTTGTAGACAATATCTCTTTTATCTATAATTGGAGCTGTTATTGCCATTTCACACTGGTTGAAGATCTTAGGATAGTCTATATATTTTTGGATAAGCTATAATATAGAAAACTATCCATGAAGACAGGATGGCTGGAAAATCTGATGCATGCTTTATAGGCCTTTGCATTATCCTCATTGTAGGCTCCCTCCTCGCGACTGTGATATAAAATTCAGACGAAATATTCATCCAGTTGCATTTGTTGTAATAATTGCCTTCTAAAATGGGACCAAAAAAAAGGAAATTTTCAGAAAAGTCCCCAAAATTTGTTCCTCTGACAAGAAAAGCCTTCACAAATCTGTTTAGCATATGTTTATTTTGTTAGAAATTGGTATCTTGAAAATTCATATTTGTAAGACTCGAGAATATTGGAAATTTGAAATTTTTTTTTTGGAGGGGTTTCAATTTTCTAAATTTTAAAATATTCAAGTGAATTACAATTAAATACTTAAAAACACCTTAAATATCTAGAATGCTTTAATTATTAAAAGTTTAAGATTAATTATTAACAAATATTGAATATTTAAAATATCTTAATTATTAAAAGTTTAGAATTAATTATAAAAAACATCTTCAATATCTAAAATATCCTAATTATTAAATATTTAGAATT
The DNA here is from genome assembly GCA_005019695.1 of Trichopus zeylanicus subsp. travancoricus. NCBI lineage: Eukaryota > Viridiplantae > Streptophyta > Magnoliopsida > Dioscoreales > Dioscoreaceae > Trichopus > Trichopus zeylanicus. The sequence continues at coordinate 278,364 of RXID01022135.1, forward strand.
TTTAGAATACTTCTTTAATTATAAAAGATTTGAAGATTAATTGAAATCACATGCGACTCATGTGACTGAAAATTATTTTTTTGGATTTTAATTTTCAGTTAGTTTGGACGAAAATCAAAATGTTTGAAATTAAAAATTTTATTTCTCTAGAATTCAATTTTTTTATAAAATAAATACGGAAACTCTTTATTTTTCCAGATTTTAATTTGCAGCACTTCGTTTTTTGCAAAACAAACGCGCTCTTATTGAAGAAATTTGTTGAGTAACTAGAGTCCGATTGGACTTGTCCTCTTCGGTCAACTAACAAAACATATCATTATGACGGAATCTCCGATTATCCACACAGCCATAGATTGGTGAATAAAAAAAAAATTTGGTGTGGTACACACATATAGTCTCAGAGTGCAAAAATTGGTTGAAGGGCATGTTTAGCATATTTCAGGGTTTTTTTTTTTTTTTGTAATTTTGACATACAGGGATTGTACAATTCACCAAAACAAGGAAACTTATCAAATGACAGGATATTTCCAGAACTCCATAAATATGTAACGCAATAAACCAAAACATTGGACTTCCATGGAAAATAAGAGCAACAAGAAACATATACAACCGACAACCAAGCTTAATCAAGATAACATTATTTGTTCATAAATCACCGGAAGAAACAAAAGAAAAAAAAAAAATCTAACCCCTGCAAAATTCACAAGGTTGGCATAATCTAAAACTTGCATCAGTACACCCTTGCAAATGAACCAAATCCTTACAACTCACAAAAAAGTGGCAAATTAAGACTAATAAGTAGAAAAATAAGATAAACAAGCATACTAAACAAAGCATAAAATGCTGAAACTTAAGCTGCCATAGCAGCTAAAAAGTCTCTAGATAAGGTCAGCAACATTGGCTGGGAGCTCCTCAATGACCACATTGTAGAAGCGCTGGATATCAAAGAGCATCCTCTCGTCGTCACGGGTAACAAAGTTGATTGCCACACCCTTCCTCCCAAATCGTCCACTGCGGCCAATCCGATGCAGATAGTTCTCTGGTTGAGTCGGCAGATCGTAGTTTATGACCAGCGAGACCTGCTGGACATCAATACCTCGAGCAAGCAGGTCAGTGGTGATGAGCACCCGTGAGGATCCAGATCGAAATTCACGCATGATAATGTCTCTAGTGTTCTGGTCCATGTCTCCGTGAGTGGCTGAGACTGTGTGATCCCTGCTACGCATCTTGTCAGTAAGCCAATCCACCTTGCGGCGGGTATTGACAAAAATAACGCTCTGTGTGATGGCCAGTGTCTCGTAAAGATCACACAGAGTGTCGAGCTTCCAGTCCTCTTTCTCAACATTCACATAGAACTGTTTGATGCCCTCCAGAGTGAGCTCATCCCGCTTCACCAGGATACGGACAGGTTTGTTCATAAACTTGCGTGTGATCTCAAGCGCTTCTGGAGGCATTGTAGCAGAGAAGACCCCAACTTGAACTTTTGAAGGAAGAAGCTGGAAAATGTCATAGATCTGGAAAGAACAAAGAATATACAGTAAATACATGTTCCACCTCCGTTACATAGAACAGATAAATGAAACTAAAAAATATTTGTTGGTACACATTTTTTAAAAGTTAACAACAAAAATGATGGTTAGGGAAGGCAACATTGTAAATCATCCTATTTTACATTTTGCAAGTGCTTTATGCTGGTAAAGTTTGAATGAGAACCAGTTACCAGATTCTAACATGGAGTAAAAACAGAACAAATATGAAGCAGATAATATCAAACACATTCTAAATGACATTATTTTTCAACAGAAAACATTCGTATAGAAAGAGAAACTACTTCTGCATATAGAGTGACAAGCACAAAACCTGATCCTTGAAACCACGGGAAAGCATCTCATCAGCTTCATCCAGTACAAACATTTTGATATAATCAGGACGGAGGGATTGCCTGCGTAGCATATCAAACACACGACCAGGTGTGCCAACAACAACATGCACACCACTAGACAGAATCCTTTGATCCTCACGAACACTGGTTCCTCCAACACAAGCATGAACTTTCACACCCAAGTAGTCGCCAAGAGCCCGCATGACCTTTTCTATCTGCTGAGCAAGCTCACGAGTTGGAGCAAGAACTAATGCCTGGCACTCAACCAATCCATAATCAAGTTGCTGTAGGATTCCAGAACAAAAGGTCGCAGTTTTTCCAGTCCCTGACTGGGCTTGCTGAATTACATCAAGTCCCTTGCAGAAGGGTACTATTCCCCTTTGTTGGATTGCGGATGGTTTCTCAAAGCCTGTTACGAAAAAGAGCATCACTAAACCTCCAATAGCTAGATTTGAGCAATTCACACAATTGATGAAGGTAAAGCAGGTTTTTATATCGCTTCACCATAAGCATAAATGCCTCTGAGAAGGTTTTCCTGAAGACCCATGGAATCAAAGGTCTCATAGACCTCATCATAAGTTGCAAAGTGGCTGTTCTCTGGGTCAGTAAGACTACACCACCAATATGAGAAAAGTCAAAGCACTACTTAAGTGATAAACAAAGACAGAATCATAATGATCAGTTGTCATGATAAAAGAATTCAAGGAAGAACTTGAACTACATTTCATTCATTTTCTGATCATACTGACGAGCGTCAAATTGAGAGCCCTCAGGTGTCATTCCTGCCATGTCTGTAAACGTATAATCCCTGACCACTGCATTGCAAAAATAGAAAATGAGGTAGTTTGAAGAAAATTAGGGTAAGGATAGTCCTACACACCTTAGATCAAAATAAATAATTTGAAAAAGAAGGAAAAATGAACTACTGATTACCAATTAGTCAAATAAAAGGAAACTATAAAAAAATGCCCATGCAAGACTTTTTTGCAAACGAACAGTATTAGAGAAGCAAAACATTGTACACAAACATGAAATGCGGATCAAACAAAAAGTAACTATTAGATGATGAGCAAGGAGGTAGCAATTGAAGATGAGGAAGCCTGCAGCAGGTGCAAGCAGTATAACTAAAGGGGGATATTTGGGAACCCATAATAAGGGAATTGGAACCAGACAAGAATCTCAGAGTGGATTTTGTAGTAAAAGCCATTTAAGGCTAATGCCATATACAATTTTTTTTGACAACCATTGCTTCCTTAATTTACATATTCGTATCGACAAGTTTATATCCATGACGTGAACAAACTAAAATTTAGATTATATGTATCAGAAATGACACAAAATAGGGATCTAGATGGTTCATCTCTGATAGAATATTTGATCATACAAATCCACTTAGTTGAAGTTAAAACAAACAGAGCCATAAAGAACAACATGCCTGAGTTTGAAACAAAAAAATCAAGGGTCTGTCAGATGTTTTTGAGAATGAAGAGAATATTAATTGGTAACATGAAGCATGACGAAAACACGATTTAGGATTGAAAAACTTGTAGGGCACAATCATGTCCAGATCACTCAAAAATGCAGGACAATAGCAGGAAAAAAAAAACAATGAAATAAAAAATTTTCGAAGAGTTAAAATTATATTATCTGGAAATGAATTAAGATACAAATTTTTGCAGCATATATTTTCATAACACTCGAACATTCAAAAATTTTGGAACTCACAAACGGAGTACACCAAGATGATAACATTCAAACAGCTACAAAAAGCTACAAAACCTAACTAGAAATGGAAGTGAAAGAACCCTCCAAGATTAGCAGAACAAGCTTGCCATTTAGAACATATATACTATTGTTCGAATCTACAATAGGAGAAACTCAAACAAAGAGAAATACTTAAGAAAACCTCAATATGTAAATTAAAGGCATAAAACTCAGCATAGAAAAAAAATGGAGCATTGCAGCAGAATAGAGATTCCAGAACATCAATTTTCACAAAAAAATTGGAAGCACTCAAATTTGTGACAAAGACCAACAAAAGGATCATCAATAACTGAAGAAAAACCACAACTAAGACCTCTGATTGGAAGCCATCAATAACTGACAGAAAACACAGACAGACAGGCAGACAGACAGACAGACAGACAGACACACACACACACACACAAAAAACTAAGACCTGTGATAGCAACCTTGCCAGTTTGATAACCCGAGTGAATTCAATGAAAGCAAGCAAGAAGACACGAATACAAGAACTGATCAAACATATCGTGTCATGATTTCAGCCTAACATAAAGACTCAGCCAATCCTATCCAAAATGAACTTTTTGCAACATAAATACTATCGACATAAGACGATCCTTTTTAAAAAGAATTCCCACATGAAAAGGAAAGCCACATAAAAAATATAATAAAATCCATATATTTTGAAATTACTCAATCCACTGCAGTGGTCGAACTTACACCAGTTAATTGGTGAAACCTTGAGCTGCTGTGTCGATCTCTTGCGTTGGATTTGTCTTGCACTCGATACGTGAAGAAAGAAACTAGTGGAGGGTAAGAATTTAGGGGAGAACCAAAGAAAAATCCAAACAACTTACGGCTTCTAGTTTGCTTTGGCTAGCCCTTCCGCAGACCTTCAATACGGTTTTTGACAACTAATTTAGGTTCCACTAGGATTCTAGTCTAATAACATTCTCCAACTAGAAAACACAATCCAAATGTAACATAGACCTAAATTAAATCTCTAATTAGATTCGGATGGAACTAGGGTTAATTCCAAGAATATAATCGCCCACCACAGAAAGTTTATAAAAAAAAAAAAAAAGCAACCTCCTTTCCCAATCAAACAGCCACAAAACTGCTACAAAAATCGAAGTAATTCCCCCCCCCCCCGCACCCTCCCCCCCCCCCCCAGCCCCCCCCAAAACAGCCTTTTTCTCTCCAATCCAAACAGATCTGACCTACCAGACTTCCAAAATCCCTAAATTTCAATCAAAGCGATCAAACCAACAAAACCTTCCCGATCGGAAAAAAACAAAGAAAGGGACGTAGATCGAATCACCTGCCTGCGAGATCAGAAGAGAAGACGCGTCGCGGGGTGATCCTGCTGCTGAACCCGAGATCAAGCCTCGGGATTCAACAACAGCGGAGCAATAGGCAGAGATTTGGAGAAGGCGGCAGCGTCCCGATCGGTTCGATCGAGAACGAGCGGAAGAAGAACACGAAGGGGCTTAGGGCTTTTATGGTCCCCGGCTGCTGCTAGCGACCATATGCGTGTCGGCCCAAATGGTGGGGCCCCGACCTTGTCGTGCGGTGAGGGCTTGGGCTCGGGCCGTGCTCGTGGGCCTCAGTGGGTCTATCGAAGAGCGTTATCTACGGCTCATGTTGCCTCGGGATCGGTCACACTCCGCCTTGATTCCTGTCTAGGGCTGGGCATGGTCCAGGCCCGGGAATCGCGGGCCCGATCGAGTCCTTTTCAATGATCTTGGTTTATACCCCGTCCGTATCGTCTCGAGATTATTCGGTTTCGCACTTGTGATTCGGTTCTCCCAAGCGAAAGATATCGAAAATAAGATTATTAATCATTAACATCTTGCGGTAATTCACAATTCAGAAAAGACATATTGAAAAGGTAGAGATAAGCTTGAATAGTTCAAAATTAAAATGATCTGAAAAATAATGATTTATTAATTCATATTTTTTACTAACAGTTTAGATCATTTCCCGCACTGCGTACTCAAATTTAAATGTTTTTTAACTGTTGAGCCTCCTCTTCTAAAAACATAGTATGTTGAAATTCTAAATAAATTTTAAAATCTAAAAATACAAAACTAGCTTTAGTTAAATCAATTGCAAATTTTAATTGTTATGGATGAGAATCATTGAATTAAATTATAGAAAACCCAAGAGCACTGCATCAACCAGCATATAAAATGCTGCAGACCACTTCATTCCACAAAATGAAGCCTCCATCGGAGACCAGAGTAGAGTTCGGCAGGCAACCTGAACAAGTTCTATTTTCAGGATAATTTTAAACCTAAAAAGTACAGTAAAAAAGAAACCAAGAACATCATCTGTCGCAATAGATTGGACTGACGTCCAACGTTCTAAAGCATGAAATGCCACAAATAGTTTAATGACCACAGACTAGCCAACGCAATAAGATCAAGTTTTCCAAACTTGTAAATCTACAAGAGTTTGAGAAGTTAGGTGCCCAAGAACAAGAAAAAATTAATCCGACTAACTATTCCTTTTTTAAAAAATAATTAATGTTAATTATTATAAAAAATTAATTGATTTTTCTCATTTTAAATTATTATATGATTAATTTTAATTTAAAAAAATACTGGTCTATACTAATAATTTATTAATGTTAGCTTTTGCCTTACTCCACTAATCAAACGCACCCTTAAATTAAAAGCTACAGATGAATCAAAAGAATAACTCTTGCATCGCCCTGAAACCTTCATACACTGTTAGCAGTCAGGTCTAGGACACTGATGTCTCATGTCCTGTAGAACTTCCCCGGTTTTGAGTAGTTCAATTCCAGCTTGGTCCACCTTCTGAATCTTGAAGCCCAGCGTCAGCATTTCCTCCGGCTGGGAGCCATCCCTGAAATCAACTTTTCCAAGCACCCATCCCTTGTTTTGAACAGAACCACTCACCTTCACCTGCAGAAGACAAACCCAGATCATCGTTAGTGTCAACTATGGTGTTCTAGCTCATCAGATATGGCAGGGACCAAGCAAATTGTACATAAAACTGGAAATGAAAATAGAAACAAGTAGATTCGCTAACTCAGCCCAGAATTGCTCTAATCTGACATTGCATGTATACCCTGAATTGATGCGCCTGAGATATAGATGCAAAAGATCATGTTCTCCGAAGAAATGGGCAATTTACACCATCGTAAAGTAATATGCAGAAAAAGACTTTCATTAGTGTGCGAGGCAAGATACCTCATCCTCACCTACGGCATTGACAATTAGTGGCCCATCCAATGAGAGGTCCTCCAGAGTGACATTCCGCCCTTTGATGACAAAGGTGGACTGCTGAGATGCACTACATTTCCTGCTCACTCCGGGCAATGTGTGGCCAAACTACCACTTTTTGTTCGATGAAGACATCAAGCACTGGATCAGCAATATAGGCCCTAGCCTAGAAAGCAATGAACTAGTTAGAAACAGCCAAGTGTTGGGCAACCTATTGATATCATATATATTGTGAGAAACAAATGTAGAAGCAAATGGAAAGTCAGAATTCTAAATTAGAACCTAAAGAACTTCGTGAACATGCATGTGCAGTACTAGTTCAAATGAATAAAGAGTGTATGCATTTGGTAAAATCTTGCACACCTTTCTTAGGAGGAGGCTGTTTACCCTATAGATAGCCATTTCTCCACTAGTAGCACTGTGGTAAGGATTGCCAGTGGGTACCTGCAGTTGGGAAGTGCAATTCGAAGAATGGCAGGGAAACCCCAACTTCCGTGAAAATCAGGAAAATACCACCAGAATTCCCAAACATGTAAATTAGGGACCAACAGTTATGACAGCAAGTGAAGGTGCAAAGGTACTTGATAATCAATAACATGTGAATAGTCATTTGCAAAAAATTGTGAATAATAGTATGAGGTCTTGAAAATCAATAATGCGCAAATAGTCATTACAACAAAATTGTGAATAATAGCATAAGGTCTTGGTAATTAATAATGTGTGAATCGTTATTGCAAAAAAATTGTGAATAATAGTAGAAGGTCAATCATATGATTAGAAGAGAATGGGGGCAGTTATAAGAAAAGATAGAGCCATAAGAATTATACTGATTTTTTCAGAATAGCATAAACAATATGAGAATCATTAGACAAAGCAAAGCAATTGTTAATTCATCCACAGTGAATGTCGCAAACATAATATTTCAAGCCCCAATTTTGTATGAGCCCCTAAAACCAAATTCTTGACTCTCCAAACGAGAAGGGATTCCAGAATAACCTTTAGAAAAATCTAACTTCCCAGATGAGAAGACCATACACAGACAAATTTATATAAAAAAATGTAAATATTCTAAAATATTGACGCTCAGTAGAGTTCAATGGATTAGCAATTCAAACTACAAATTTATTTGCAAGGAGTCATGATAAAAACGTCGGAATAAAACCATGATGATGCCATACTTACGTCAGAGATTATGTGTAAGGGCATCAAGAGATCACACTACAGAAGCACTTGTTCCCGTTTAAATGTTAAACTACCAACAAATATGCCTTCCAGTTCACTAAATGCAAGGTCCACTGCAAGGCAAGTGATAACTCAAGGGCAATTCAAGAAAAACATACCTTAGCAGCATCTTCTGGATTGTTCCTAACTGGCGCATAGGCAAGCCATGTATCCATTACCTGCCCACGAGAGACCATGGATTGGTTAACTATTAATCTATAATTTTACATAAAGTTAAAGAATGAAAACTAACAACAAAACACATGGTTGGATCAGGCTATCATTTATCTGCAGGAAAGGAATGTGGGAGAAGTGACGCACTGCAAAATCAGAATTTTCTCATTTCTATTCGCATGGCAAATGTGATGGAAGATGTTGGTCACTTTGTACTCAAGCTTGTATGAATGCACAATCTACTAACTATAAGCCAAACTAACCAAAAAATGTCAAAGTTCCAAAAATAAGGCCAAAGTCTTTCTAACGCTAGAAACTATATGCCAAAATGAATCTAGATATTGCAACCCTTATACAATTTATCATACAGATGTATTAGAAAAAACCATGCTGACTTGCATGGAAGAATTGTAAAGCTCAAGAAACACAAATTGGTATATTACATTTCCTTCAGAAAAAAGTCGCTACCAAAATTTTCAGTCTTTTCCACAAGATCCTTTAACACTACACTAATAAGCAACTCTTGGGGTTATTACAAAGAAGTCCAGGAATTGTCAAATATGAGTGAGAAAGATAGTACTATAATAGAAATATATATTGACCGGAAGACAAAAGGAGAGAAAGGGTCAGAGTATGAATCAATAACCAGTAACTTACTGTAAAACCAACTCTTGCTGATGGAGGCAGAGTTTTGTCTGTCCATCCAGCGGCAGTATTTAGCTTTTCTCACCCTGGAATAATGGATAAAGGAAGCTTCAGCCCATGACTCCATTGAGTACAAAAATATACTGCTCGAGTGACAGATCATCCAAAATTTTAGAAGTCAAAACAGGCTGAACACTTATAGAACTTGAACAGTATGAACAAAATATGCCGGATTTATGTTTCCAAGGTAGGGAGATTAGCCTGTTTTCCATCAGGAAGTCCAGTTGCTCAGAGCAAATGAATCACATTAATCACCATTGTCCTTCCTGTAAGCAACTTCTTTAGTAATATGAAAAACACAGAAGAAAGAAGAATATTTGGATTTAATTGCTCATACTCCAAAAAAAAAAAGGTTTTAAACTTTGTTCGAGGATGGAAAAGAAAATTAACAAAGAATTATGTAGCATTAAGTTTTTCAAAACAGAGCAACCATAAAGAAACAAATATATTCTGCTGAAGTACCATCAGAATGAGTAAGCTTGGCGATTCCTCTGATAGCTTCTTTTGCTTTACGAGGTACAGCAACAGAATTAACATGGTATTCCTTTGTGAAACTTACGTCCAATGCAGCAGGTATTGCCTATAAAGAAATGAAGGAGGTAAGAGGAACAAAGGTGGATGTACACTGCTCTGGCCTCCAGTGAAAAAAGAAGGATTGTACACCTAAACAAATATGTAAATACAATACGTTTCAACAGTCAAACGTTAAAAAGCAGCCCATTTGTATCCCGAAAGAAAAGAACCCATCTCAAACCTGCATTACACCTGAGAAAAGGGTGAACACAACATCATGGCATTCAAGATGCAGAAATTCTTCTTTTTAGCAAAAAAAAAAAAAAGAAAATCAAAGAAAGTAATGTGTTGAATATATGAAGAAAGTGGCTTCCGAATGTACCAACAATGGAACATTTAATTAACTCACAGACATAAGCCTTACAAAAAATTTAGATAAATTGCAAAGCCACTTAATGCATATGAAAATGTGCCATTGATTGAGTAAGCCGCTTGGGTAGAGAAGAACATGCACATCACCATGACCATGAGGCTTTGTCTGTCAAATTATAATACAGAAAGATATGAGTATATAGAAAAAAGTATACCCCTAGAAAACAGAAAGTGAGATTTCAATATCTCCAATAGCAAAGAAGACCAATGGAAATAACCTACATATTGAATTAGATTATACCTGAATCTTGAATTTGTCATTTGGCTCCAATGCAAGCATTGGATTATGGTCATCCAAACATGCAACTTTTTCCTAAGATGGGCGTCCAAAGTACAGTCAACGCAATACATTATCAGGTTTTTATATTCAAAGCCTCAAGAATTGTCTGAAGTACCTGCTTAAAGTGTGTCAATCGTGTGGGCTTCATTCCAAAGTAAACGTTTGACTCCAAAAGTGACCTACGATGTTTGTAGCATCACTGTCAGTTACAAAGTAGAATAAATTTCTGGGGCATGTCATACCAATAAAGAAGAGTACCAAACAGTAAATGACAAGCTTCATCACTCAAAGAGAGAAAATAACCAACAAACTCTGCCCAGAAAGTTTAGCTTATTAATGAAAGATGAGAAACTCAACTCCACGGACCTTGGGCCAACTTACAACTAGCCTCCTGTAAAGCAAGGATAGATTCTATGTAATGCTGTAGAAAACATCTTCCAGTTGTTGTTTCTATAGGAAAAGCCAACTGTAATAAAAAATGATATTAACCATAGGTATAGGAATTGCATTATGAATGTGAAGTACATAACATACTTTCTTTGAGCAATAAATTAGCACCTAACCCAGATATTGTAGTTTGTAGAAGTAATATTTCATAGATATAAGCACTGAAAAGAATGTATAAGCAGCATCCATAGCTTCTAGTTTGGGTATTGTGGGTCATAGAACTGTAGCTTTTCAACATAACATGTATTCTGCCACATGGCAGAACATTAGCATGACAAGATGCACTGTTGTTGTCAAGTCCAAAACCATTTGTTTTGGAGGTTGAGATCATTAAATATGTAATGCATACTACAGATTCATATTAACAAGATACGGAATACCAGTTGCAATTCTAGTTTATGATTAATTTCAACATATAGGCAGCTTCTCTTGCTTGAATTTAGAATGAAACTTTCATTTTAGTTAGATCTAACCTTCTAGGGGCAAATTACCTTAAACAGGGGTAAACTCATTATTAAACTAATTAATGCCCGTCTAGAACTATGATGTTTTCTATAGAATGTACCAAACCAAATAATTAGGGTAAATCACAAGATCGAATGGTCCATCCAAGTTGTGGAACAGGGCATTGGTTTCTGTATGAATTCACATTTGCTCTCGAAAATGTTATTTTCAAGTGCTCAGCGATGTATGCATATGACAGAAGAATCAATCCGTAACGCGTTGCCCAAGCAAAAAGGAAGATTAATATTTAAATAAATGGACATGAAGGATGCACACGCATGGACTCATTATACACATCCACACCTCAACAAAGTGTATTAATATGAGTTCATAAAGTTAAGAATTGTGTTAATAGTCCAATTATATGTGAGTGAGGTTCATAGCCCCAAACCTGCCCGATTTGGACTACCGAGGAAATCAATAATTACTTTAATCCCTTTGTATGCAAGGTGCCCCCCAGGTCCACCTGCAACAAGGACAAATGCAGCTTTCCTAGCTTCCTTTATGCTAGCTTCTTCCAACATATTGAAGTTATCATCACCAAAGTTCAGGATCGCTCCTGATGGAACCTGGAAAGGATATCTACTTCATGAACCTTACTTCTTTATGCAGTGCACTTAACAGCCACTCAATAATTAAATGGGGAAAAGTATTAACAGGTTTCCTCTGCCAAGCAAGAATGATTACAGTTCAGATACAACATTTACTTCTATCTAATTACACAAACCATGCTAAGATAAACAATAGATAGAAAAAAGATATGTTATCACCAATTGATGGAAATCATCAATCGTCAAGGCCAAAGGATAGCAGGACATACTACAATGTTACCCTCTTGTCCAACTCCAGAGCATTGAGATTAATCATTACTTGCTCCTTTTGCAACATATTCTTCCTTTCTCATTTCAACAAGCACAAGGACTTCTTCAAAAAAGTTGACTAGAGCTTATAGCGGCTACTTGTCGAAGCAACGTGTCTACTCCAACATGAATTTGAGAATCTTAAGTGACAGAGGTACATAATGAGCTTCTTAGGAAAGGAAAAAAAGGAAAAAAATGAGTAAAAGCATCCAAAGCAATCCAACGAAGAAAGTAACTCAAAACTGTCTTTACCAAGCCTAATGTTTTTCAATTTAGATACAGAATGCTTCATAGTCACTAGCATCCAATAAATAAGATGACATGGGAGGATCACGAACATAACATAGGTGCTAAGAAGTCAATGGCCACCCAAAAGCAATGATAATAACACACTCCCTACAAAAGAAGCATGCACCAAAAAGGTAAAGTCATAGTTACGAAGGGAGTGACGCAATCAAACGGATTCTTCCCTGCTTTTGAATGGACTAAAAGTCTTATTGATTTTGAATATATGTGACCAAGCCACCAGGATAGCTTGAATTAAGCTGAGCCACCTAGATTAGTAGTACATGCATAAAAATCACAAGCAACGTTCTTTTAATCCACAAGCTGCCAATGCAGCTGGAAAAAACATTAAATAAATAAATAAATCACTTTCACGGCACCCAAAATTCCACTCTTCCTAATCGCCGAGTCAAACAGAATTATGTTCTTTCCTATTGTGATCGCATATTTAAAATTCGAAAGTAGAAAATGGCTTCAAGATAGCAGCTCGTGATGGCATTCAACACTCAAAACCAAAAGAAGACCGACAATGGAACAATAATATGAATCAGCCTCCTAAAATATTGCAGAACATGAAATATTTTTACCAAAATTCCAAGTTAAATGCTGAATAACAGAGCACACAATTGAGATAAACCGGATCGAAGAAACGCTTCTTCCTTGTCATCATCCGCGCAAGGCTCCGGCCAATGAGAAAAAAGATGGCTCTGCCCCCTCCCCACAACAACAACTTAGCCACCTCAAACCTGTACGTCACAAACATGTTACCAAACAGAATCCCATAACGATCCGCGAAACTGAATCAATATCAACACCGTTTCTCCGCCGCCGTTGTTGCTGGGTATTTGAAATCATCCAGACAAAAGGTTTGTTAAAGTGGTAACACCGTTATGGGATCAATATCAACACTGAATCAATAATTCCTCTACTTGTTGCTGGGTATTTGAAATCATCCAAACAAAAGGTTTGTGGTTTCGGTTTGTTGCTGATTTCAATTTATTTGATCTCTCCTTTTTTTGATCCAGTTGGTTGTCGGTTGCTTTCTTGCTTTGTGATTCAATTTGTTTGGTACCGGATAGATTTCAGTCTTCACTCACTAATAATTCATGTCTGTGCTTTGTTTAGAGATGATGGTTTGTTTGGAGAAATCAAGTTTTGGAGGATGCATGAATTGTTTTTGCTTGTATTTTAGAATCAGTAGACTTGATATCCTAGAGCATCAAGCAAATTTGAGGGGTTTACTGAGATTTTTGTTTGATATTCTATTATTTGTTTGTGCATTATTCACTTTAGTGCGAACTTGTGTTCTGCCATGATCTTGAACTAATGGAAGTCTTTCTTTACCCACTTCTAATAAATCTTGTATCTGTGTTTTGATTTAGGATCAAATTGATACAGAAAGGGATATACAAGGGCAGTTTGATACTATGTTTCTCTGTTTGATAAAACCAAGTTGTGGAATATGGCACTAGTCTACTCCGTTTGTATTTTCTTTTCGCTTCTTTAGTTGTTTATATGTCTGTCTTACAGCAGTAGTTCTTTTGTAGCAATTACCTCCTTACAGGAATTTATAGCGAAGTCGTGTGTGAATATCATTTTGTGGCTTCACTTGCCATTAGGGATGAATACTTTATTCTCTGAGAAAAAGAACAATATTTTACTTAGTTGTAGGTGTCTCTAAACGAGACGATCCCTTCGTCAGATATCAATTGGGAACATTGTCCAAAGGAGGATTATAAAGGGGATTTTTAATGGTAAAAATGTAGCTTAATCTTTTTAGCTTTTTAATGAATTGCAGTGACCCAAATTTGGTTCTTGACCCTATATATCCGTTGAAGGGCATGGACCATGCACTTGGGAAGCTACCTGATCATCTGCTGATTGAAATATTTCTAAGGATTCCTATTTGTGAATGGGCGCCTGTCTCATGCATTAACAAGCTCTGGGCTTCCATATTCCAAGGGGAAGCTTCTGGCAAACTGCCATTGCTAGAAGCTGGCCTTTTGCCAGCCATAACAAGCGGTGGCCTGGTCCAATTCCTCGGGGTTCTGCAAGGAGGTGAGCGATGTATCTGTTCATGTTTAATAATACTTCTCAGTTCTTGCATACTGTAACTGTTCTATTAAATTGTTGTTTCAGCTTGTAACAAGAAATACATTTATTATTTACCAGAAAAAGATATCTAATGTCCCAATATATTCATTTTTTACCTTTCTATGGTGGAATATAGCTGAGTGATCACAGGGTATCCATATAGCTGAGTAAACATCTAGATCATTGATCTGCCAATTGAATTGTTCTTGAATCTGTATCCATATTTCAGTTATATTGCGCCAAGATTGGCATCCCACTGAGCAAACACTAGTCATATTGGAAACTTTGGTAACATGAACTTCTAAATGTTTCTACAGGAAAGGATGATATAGTTGTGAATCTAATGAAGTATGAATTCAGGTAAAAAGAGAGAAATAATAAGTGTGGGGTTGATTATAGATTTGTTTTGCCAAGTTTTCCCACCTTCTTCCTGTGCAGCTGTGCCATGATTTCTTTTTCTTAGTTGAATACCAAAGATAAATGTGAACCTGAAAGATGCAAAAGTTCCATTTTCTATGCATATTTTGTTAGAATATTCCATTGTTATAGGATTTGACCTTTCATCTACATATCAGGAGATTTGCTGCTTTATATGTTAGTGAACAATTTATAGCACCAGATGGTGAAGCTGATGAGCTTGTAGGTCATACATTTTTGTTCCTTATGGTGCAACTTGAGCTTCTGACTTCAATTCCTCGATCTTGTATACTCCATGGAACTATAATTGGTTGGTTTCTTACTCATTAAGCGCCAATGTAGCTTCTCATGTGCAATTAATCACCTGATTCCAGCATTCCACTCAAGTTCAAAATCGTGCATTGTTGGTTTTGAAATTAACGATGCCAGAAATATGTTCTTTTCATGAATTATTGTCATTCTATCCTTTGGAATTGTGAGAGCCAAATATTTGTTTATTCTTCTCCCTGTGCTATTATCACCTTCCAAATTGTTTCGTCTTCTACTTGCTTTGTTATATCGATATCAGCAGAAACTGTGTTGTTTTGTCTACTGATTTGGAGCATATGTTTGTTACTTTCTTTTATCACTCACCCACCTACCATTGCCAATTGTCCCCTAATTATTACTAGTGAAGATGAAGAAAGTGCCTGGTGCATGCATTGAGAATAAAGACCTATGAAGATGTCTGACTTATATGTATTGGATTCTGTCCCTGATTAGTCGAATCTTGTACTTCTTCCTTTCCATTTACTTCAATTCTAGATGTCGCAATGCTTACTTAAATGTCACAAAACAATTCTAAATCGCCTTGTCATACTCACACCCTCGTTCCTTTGTAGCAGATCAATTTATTGCAGTGGTATGTCTGGAGCCGGTGCCCATGAGCTAGCGTCAAACATCTGGTTAGCTGTTATCAACAATTTAGAAGAAATCAATCCTACATTTTTGCTGCTAAAGTGTCTTGCACGCAAAGGAGATGTAAGCTTCGATTAGATCCACTTCCTTATTAGCACATGAAAGCAGTCAAACCTTTATTTGGATAAATTTCATTTAACTACTTGAGTTTTAAATTTATTTTTTATCAACTTGCAATGCAACATATGCTACTGAATTTGATTTATTTGCCTGAATCCTCTTGGAAACATGCCTATTTATGTGTTCCTGTCATTTGTCTTCTTCTCTGGCATTCGTTCCCTTGACCATCTTCTTCCCTTGACCCAACAAGCAGAGGGCTTTCTTGAGCTTCAATCATCTCTTAACTCGCAGCTCCTTCCTTCCTGCCTCCAAGTCCTCCACTTTCGGGCTCATCTCCTCTCCAGATTTGATTCCATTTCCATCCTCTATAATTTTGATGCTTCGTCCGCCGTTTTCCGGAACTTTTTCTCATTGTTTTACCGTCAAAGTTGATTTTTCGTATCATTTGTCAATTTGTGGTGATATTATTATTTTTCGAGTTCAAAATCTCTTTTTTTTTACACAAGTACAGTGGAGAGCTTGAGAATGCTTTTTGTTCTTTTTTTTATTATTGTTTTCACTATAAAACTGGAGTTTTGTGATCCTTTTAAGTTAAACCTTTATCTATCTTTGCATTTAGGTTGATATATGGCAGTATTTCTGACGCAGCATTCTGGAGTGAGATCAAAGAGAAGAGAAGGCAATAAATTCAGGTTTCGAGGATTAGATATTGGATTCTTATTTTTAATTTTGGATTGTATTATTTTTGCTTACAGATTCATCGTCATATTTGTACCACATGTGAACAGACTCTCATTGTGCTACTTGCATGTTTTTCTTATGCTGTTTGATTTCTTTGCATTCACAAACTTTATGTTCATGCTGATTATTTTTTTTCTGCTCACTTTTTTGATGAAATTTTGCCCTGCTAAGTCAATTTAGAATATTCTTGCTTCATTTAGTTTTATTATATCTATTGCCATTGCCAATTAGCAAAATTTATTTTTTTTTATTTAGAACATAAATTAGAAATCTAGCTTTGAAATTTGCAAAAGAATTTAATGGAAAAGAAATAAGTTGTTAGCCTCTACTTGCAAAAGACCCAATTTATTTATGTAATACATCAGAAATGGATAAGATGATTATTTTTAGACTATATAGGGGGTGACTTTTTTAAATAATTTTTGTGTGAAAAAGATCATAGCGTGAGTTGTAGCCGTTTATTTGTCGACTTATGTTCTTTGTTTTGCAATAAAATATGTAACATGTTGATCTGTTTTGGTTTTTGGATATGAAGAAAATATCAAATAGAATGATTTGGTGCATTTTTATGGTGGCTCAATTTTATATTTGTGATCAAAAGAAAAAGTTTTCATTTAACATGTGATTGAATTTACTTAGTTTTGTAATTCCTATTGCAAGTCATATGTTAATAATGTTGCTTTGCTCTGTTTACACACTATTGATGAATGAACTCCTAATATACAATGTCTTTTTTTTACTTGGTATAAATTTGAGAATAAACATGTATTTGTTGAACTTGAATTAATTATTGTTCAGTAATTTTGACCGAGTGTACGTGACTGATTAGAACTTTGTCACTATGTTTTTTAGTAAAATTTTTGCACTTTATGTTAATATTTTTTTCAAAGAGATAATACAATTTTTTTCAATTCTATTAACATATTTGATATGATATTATTTTCTCATTTGGGATTTTGAGCTTGTTAATGATAGTATATTTCCATCCAAAACAAATCAGATGATATCAAATTTAAGAGAAATTATAAACTTCACATATAACTCAAATTATTTTTGTAGCAATAGCTAATAACTTTGAGAAAAATATTTAGGCTTATTTGATTATTAAATGGATGATAATGAGAATTTAAAATTGTTAAGCATTTAAGCTGGTGACTTTAGTTGTGTATAATAATTCAATTATTGAAAAGAAGAAAAACTCGTTTCAACATTAAACCGATTGTCATTAGAGAAACATTTAGGAGAGGTATGTTTAATCATATACTATGTGACATAAGAAATAATTATATGGAGTACTTGATGATGGATCTTCTGGTGTCTTTAAATTTAGCCAATATGCTGAGCGACCGTAACTTTCTGCACAACACACAATATGTAATTGTTGAGGAACAACTTATAATATTTATAGTATATTGATTTTCATTTAAGGAACAGGAGTATAAAGATAGTGTTTGTAAGTTCGAATGAGATAATTAGTCGATATTTTAACGTATGTTTGCGAGCTATCTGTAAAATTTGAGATAAATTTATGTCTTAAATAGTCTTTTCGATAAATCCTATCATACTGGACAACTCTAATTATTATTTATGGTTTAAGATATGTTATTGAAAAATAGTTTATTTCTGTCAGAAATGGAAGGTATGTTGCTAATGTTTATTTGAACTATGCATAGGACTGCATTGGTTTAATTAATGGCACTCATGTTCTTGTAAAAATTTCAATTGACATTGTTGCATATTTTTGTATGTGTAAAGGGGTTACATAAAATATGTTAACCACGACTGATGTCAGACTTCGATTTTTCTATGTCATGGCTGGCTGGGAGGGTTTGCAGTTGATTTTACTGTTTTGAAATATGCTATTTTCTTACTTATACCTAGCGAACTAAAATGAATAGAAGGGGTTATTTATACTTATAAATATTTGGGCTTTGACTAGTATTTGTTTTGATCGTATTTTGTTGGTTTCAGGTAAATATTATCTTGTTGATGTCAATTACACAATAATGACCATTTTTATAGCACCATACATATTGAGTTTGAGTGTCTCAAACTCATATTAGAATTTGAATTAAAGTAAGAATTCAAAGTTGGATTTAAACTTATGATTGATTTTAAATATTTATTATGTAATATTAGGAGTTGTAATTAGAGTAAAACTCAGACTCGATAAGGACCTATAAATATTTTAGTAATATATAAGGCTTAGGTGTGGTGTAGTGCTGAGGTTGAACTAGAGAAAAAATAGAGAAAAAAATAGAGAAAATAAAAAGAAGAGAAAGAGAGAGTGTGTCGGTCTTCGTATGTGGGTCTTTCTAGTACTTCTCGGTAGTCTCTCATAATAGTTCTTCGTGGTGTTCTCTTAGATATTCTCTTTGAAGGCGGAGGTGTTGCTGAGATTTGGTGAAAGAATTTAGTTAAATAATTAAGAGTATAGTTTTTCTTATAGGCTCTTGTAAAGCCTTTTAATAATGGATTTCTAGCTGTTTTTTCTTATTATTTTCTTTTATTTTACATTTTTTTTATTTTTTGTGTTGTTTGAAAATAAGATGATTTGTGAACTTTTTGTTGCAAATTCCAATAATTGGTATCAGAACTTAAAAGCAAATACCAAATATGGCAAAATTCTTACTTGAGGTGGAAAAATTTGACGGCAAGATAAATTTTATCCTATGACAAAATAAGATAAAGGTGATTATTATTTGTCAAGTTCTACAAAAGATGTTAGAGGATAAAGAAAAGAGGTCGGCCAAGATAAGCGATGAAGACTAGGAGAAAATAGATCAAAAGGCATTAAATTTAATTATTCTAAGTTTGACTAATGAGGTTTTGTATAATGTCATTAATGAAGAGACGACGGTGGATGTTTGGATAAAACTTGAGAAGTTGTATATGTCAAAAAACCTCATGAATAAGTTCTACCTAAAATAATAGTTGTACGGACTGTTTATGAGCGAATATAATTATATTACATCTTTTGAATATCTTCAATAAGATTATCAATGATTTGCTGAAAGTTGATGTGAAGTTTGAAGAGGACAATAATGCGCTGATTCTCTTAATGTCTTTTCCTGCTTCGTATGATCATATTGTAATCATAATTTTTTATGATAAAAAAACTCACAAGATAGAAGAAGTGACAACTAGTCTTCTCTTCGATAAAAAAAGGAGAAACTCTAATATTGATATAAAATTTGATGAAGGATTGGTAGCTCACAAAAAAGAAAGATTAAGAGAATGTGAAGAAGGTAAGTAATAGTCCAAATCAAAATTAAAGGCAAAAATATAATGTTGTCCATGTAAGAAGTATGATCATATTAGACGGTATTACCCTGAACGTGTAAAAATAGAGTCTTTTAATATGACGACAATAATAACGAATGATACTTCTGATAATAGTGCGGATGGGGATGATCTTATAGTATTTGCAAAAATTGATATTTCTGATGAATGGATTTTAGATTCTGATAGTTCTTACCATATTTGCTTCAGGAAGAATTAGTTGGGCAGATAAGAAAAGAATAAGAAGAAAGGTATTATTTGGTTGGGCGACAATTCGACTTGTGAGATTACCGATGAGGAAATAGTCCAAATCCAAATATTTGTTGGAGCGATTCATACTCTTACTAGAGTGAGGCATGTCCCTAAGATGCGGAAGAATCTAATTTAACTTGGTGTACTGAACTCAAAAGACTGTAATTATTCAGCGAAAGATGGAGTCATGAAGGTGATACACAATATTAGAATCTTGATGAAAGGAGAGAAGTGCACAATATTTATCGATTAGTAGGAAACACCATTGTAGGTAGAGTTTTGATGGTTATAGTGGTGAAGAGGAAACATGATCTCAAAGTGATTTGGCGGAAGATAAATGTTCTTTTCGAGTTACTTTTACTATAACAGTAAATATAGGTCATCTGAAAGACTTCCAAAAATACAAGACTATAGGTATGAAGAGCGAATTTAAGGTTGACTTGAGCTCGCATCTTGCGATTAGTTGAATAAGCTAGTAGTTCAGAGGTAGGGGTTGGATGAAAGATGATAATTGAAGTTTTGTGATGGTGGCACACCCGAGTTCAAACCAAGGTGGAGATTATTGAGTTTTGGGTATCTCAAACTTGGATTAGAGTATGAGTTAAAATAGGAATTCAAAGTTAGATTCAGACTTATGATTGAGTAATATTAGGAGTTATAATTAGAGTAAAACTCAGATTTAATAAGGGTCTATAAATATTCCAGTAATACATAGGGTGTAGGTATTATGTAGTGGTGAGATTGAATTAGAGAAAAATATAGAGAGAGGAATAGAGAGAATAGAGAGAAGAAAAAGAGAGAGTGTCGGCTTTCGTGTGTAGGCCTTTCTAATGCTTCTTGATGGTCTATCATGGTAGTTTCTTGTGGTGTTTTCTTGGAGATTCTCTTTGAAGGTGGAGGCATTGCTGAGACTTGGTGAAAGAGTTTAATTGAATAAGAAAAAGTACAATATTTCTTATAGACTCTTATAAAGCCTTTTGATAGTGGACCTCTTACTGTCTTTTTTTGTTATTTTTTTTATTTTGTATTACTTCTCATTTTTTGTGTTGTTTGAAAATAAGGTGATTCGTAAATCTTATGCTGCGAATCTCAATATATACAGAGGTGTTAGGTATCATATGAAGAAACAAGTTAGATGACCGCCGCAAAATATAAAGGAGTTGGTCAATTATTGACACACGTCACTGAGATCCAAAATTGAATGTGTTTTTGTGATATTGAAAAACCAATTTAGCATACTAGCTGAGACTCTATTTTTTTTCATTTAGCACTCAGGTTGATATGATTTTGGCATGTTGTATCTTACATAGCTACATCCTCACAATTGATCCTTCTAATGAGTTGCTAAACAAGAAACCTGAAGAGGAGATGGGGGATGAAATCAAAGATAGTATGGATGATGAAGAAGAAGAGTTGTTGTACACAGATTTTACTCTTAGGGAGCAACGTGAAGAGAGTCAAAAGTAGATTCCGTTGAGGGATCAATTAGTCATTGGGATGCGGGGGAATATAATAAGCATTATGCTTCCTCCTTGTTTGAACAATTGTTCTTTTATGTCATTTATGCTCCAAACTTTCTTTGATAAGTGTTTGATGCTTCTTTGTTGGCAAGTTTTAGCGTTACTATTTGTTATAAGTCTATATATGTCTTTGTTTGTTGAAATGTTTATTTTTTTTATAAGCGATCAAGTTTTTTGGACTAGAGAATATTGACTTTCAGTTAATGATTGACTCAATGAGTCAAGATTGGGTCTTGCAATTATAGAGACATGGAAGAATGTACAAGGAAGCTAAAGGACGAAAGTAATGAGGGCACATAAATATCATAAGATTTGGTCGAAAAGAGAATTACACTTCCTCATCAGGTTTCTTGTCGAGCAAGTCCATGCCAGGTAAAAATAGGACAATGGTTTCAAGCAGCCTGTATTCGTTGTTGTTGCTATTGTTGTCAACGCCCAATTCAATAGTGGTTTTATTAGTGACAATGTTGAGGATTATTATAGGACCTTGAAAAATCATGCAGTGATAATTGCTAAATTGAGGGACTATAACATGGTAGACTGAAATGACACTAATAAGATAGATCACCATCACTAGCTATGTGTATATCGACATAAAAATTGTAAGTCAAAAAATAAATATTGTTATACATAAACTACTTCTCATCTTCAAAATATTATATATTTGCGTATTTGTCCAATTATAATTTTACAAAAGGTCAAAGACTCCAACTAATTTCTCAACAAGCCAATTCCATGTTATAAAGAGTTGCTCTTTATTTGTGAAATGGATTTTGTTGCTAGTAATATAACGAGATCATGCTATGATGATTTTGAAAGAAAGCCAAATAGAGATGTAGAGGTGGAAGAGCAACAAATGGTCAGGAAGATGCTTTTGATGCTCTTAATAGTTTTAGACAAAACATATACGTAACTCGATCAAGAAACAATGTCACGGCAAACTCCAAAGGCAAAACATGAACAACTAGTTCCCATGATAGCTTCAAGGCATGGAAACGGAAGGATAACATGTTGAATAATGAATTGATTGTAGGATTGATGGAGGGTGTGCATGAGGTTGTATGTGCCATTAAGTCAACTTTGAGGGATTCATGAAAGAAAAGTTTGTGCTCTATACTGAACCAATTTAGAGGATGCTTTAGTGCATCGTTCTTGAAACATGTCTATGAGCACTTGCATAGTGATGATACTGATGGTTGACTTTCATAGAATGCATAGACAATGAGACTAGGGTTGAATGACTACAAGAATTCCTCAACGAACAGCCGTGATATGGTATTTTAATATGACTATGATTTGAACTATTATGATTTTATCTATGCTATTGTTGTAGCTTAATTATTAACTAGATTATGTTGTGACTTTTTATATGCTATAATTATCTAATTTATGTTTTGTATGTTATGGTTTTATATGCCTATGTTATATTCTTTTTTTAGAAATCAATTGTGTGTTTATTTATGAGTTGTATGTTATGTATCAAAGGCTGACTGTGTATCTACATGTTATATATTGTATGAAACAGGTTGATTGTGTACCTGTTTATATGTTTTATGTTGTATGAAAAAGATTGATTATAGGCCTATATGTTGTATGAAAAATATTATCTATAAGTTTGTTTTATATTCCTTTATTAGATACTGACTGTGTGTCGATTTTTATTTAGCATGTTGAATGCAAACAAAGCCAACTATATTCCTATGTATATTTTGTATATTGTATATAAAAGGCCAATTGTATGTTGTATAAAAGAGGCCAACTGTATGTCTCTTTATTTTTTATATGTATGAAAATACTGTTTATGCGTCTATTTTATATTTTATATGTACTATTCTATTATGACAAATTAATTAATGCTTTAAAATTATTGACAAAATATATTATTATATTATATTTTGTAGGAGCTGTACAGGCATTTACACTTCGTGGCAAGGCTGCCATGATCAAGTGAACATATTCTCAAGTAATTGTTATAGATCTTATAATTTTTTGGATGAAGCAATATAAGTTTTGTAAAAATATGAAGTGAAAATAAAGGTCAAAATCTACAGTTAATTCTCCAAAAGAACATATGTAGAAGGAAAAAATTCTTTATGTGATATCATGTAGAAATTTTGTGTTTTTATGGGTTCACAAAAATATTAAATATTTATGTATTTCAATTTTAAAATTTGTAACGAAATCTATGCATTAGCTAAGTTATTGTATGTGATGCATTTCAATTTCATAAATAATTGTATAATTTTTTTATTATTACATGTATAATTGTTATCATTTCAATCAATAACATTATTTTAAAAAGATAAACTAAATTTTTTATATCTAAAATTATATAAAACATTTTCCATCTACTCATTAATTTTTTACACTTTTTTTAAATCTTAATACCTATAAATTATCTACTTCTAATTTAAAATATATTTTATTGATTGAATGAATAGTTTTAAAAATTATTCTATTTTTTCTTAACTTGTCAAATATTGTAAATATGCTTTTAATAGTTATGTATATTTTTAAAAATAAAAAATATATTTTATTGATTTACTAATTAAATATTTATAGTTTTAAAAAAATAAATATGTATAAAACCAAAAGGGAGATAATTTCACCCATTTGGAATTGGGTGATTATATCCCCAATTATAGCTCCAACAAAATACAGAAATTTTAAGAAATAATGAAATTGATTAATTTTTATTTGCAATTTAAACAAAAAATTTATGAAATTAATAATTTCTCGATTTTACTATAAAAATACATCCAAATATCAGAGTTTACTAATTTGGTCAATTTTGTTAATTCTCCGAAATTGATCCCATTGATTATTTTCTCAATTTCGGATTTGAAATTGATCAAGGTCCCTTAGTTGAATTTTGCGAGATTAAAGGGTTGTTTGGATGGATTTCAGAACCTTGGAATTGAAGAAGTTGGAGGAATTAAAAATATAATTCCCTAATTCTAGTGTTTAGTTCGAATCCGAATTTTAAAATTGAGGGAATTGAATAATTTCTCCCTCCTTTCAATTTAGGAGATGAATTTCGAAAATTTTTAAAGGAATCCACCCAATTCCTAGGAATTGCAATGGGTCCCACTAACTAGCTTCTTCGTGGATTCCTGGCAAAGGAAATAGAGAAATCCCATGATTCCTCTGTTTCCTCCATTTTTCAACAGCTTGAACTTCTCCATGAGCATGCATGTCCCGATCTCGCTGGCCATCTCCCATCCATGATCTCAGCAAACTTGTCCGTCCAAGTAGCCACTATCGGAGCTCCCCGAGCTTGCAATTCCTAAGCTTTTGTCGTCTTCTTTCCTAATCTCACAATGTATCTTCTTCCCATATCTCATTAAGCTTCTTCTTTGATCTCGTTGAGAATCTTCTTCTAGTAGCCATCTCGAGCTTCTTCCAAAGCCTACTTCCCCGATCGCACTGGCTGTCTTCTTCCATGATCTCGATGAACTCGTCCGTCCAAGTAGTCGCTATTGGAGCTTTCTGGACTTGCAATTACCAAGCTGTTGTCTTCTTCTTCCCTGATCTCGTGAGTATCTTCTTCACAGATCTTCTCGAGCTTCTTCTTCTCTAATCTTGGTGAGATTCTTTTTACAGTAGCTGATGTGCAACCTCCTCGAGCTTTTTCCTTGCAGATCCACTACCAAATCTTATCGAGCTTCTTCTTCTCTAATCTTGGTGAGCTTTTCATCCAGTAGCCGCCATCCGACCTCTCTCGAGATTTTTCCTTGTAGATTTGCTACCAGATCTTGTCAAACTTCTTCTTCTATGATCTTGGTGAGATTCTTCTTCTAGTAGCTACTTTCCAACCTCCTTGAGTTTTTTCCTTCCAAATCCATTGCCAAATCTTGTCGAGTTTCTTCTTCTCTAATCTTGGTGAGATTCTTCTTTCAGTAGCCGCTTTCTAACCTCCCCGAGTTTTTCCTTGTAGATTCACTGCTAAATCTTGTCGAGCTTCTTCTTCTCTGATCTTGTCGACCTCCTTTGTTGATCTCCCCAACAAAAGTAGGTGTGTCTTCTCCCTTCTTCTGCACTCTTTCATGAACCTAAATGAGCCTCCAGGACGAGATGGACTGTTACAGCAAAGCCCATTAGATCCGTAAAGCAGCAACTAGGTCTGCTTCAAGCCTTTAAGGGTTGCCAACATTGTTATCTTTTAGCATGAAAGATAAAATTGATCAAATGAGCCTTACATACCTTACATAAAAAGATTACTACAAATCCCAGTCCCCTAACTCCCTCAACCACCCCACCCCCCACTCCGTCTTCACCGTATGATCCCCCTACCAATGCCCTTTCTTCTTCTATTTTCTCTAACCATAACTTTTTCAGTTTTTTGGGCATAATAACATGAGTTTTGTTCATAAAATAACTAAAAATTAGTCTACTTTGGTGTTTTTATCATATTTTTTAAAAGAAAAGATCAACATAAATCGTGTTTCGTCCCTTGTTTAACTAATATGATAGAAAGTATCTTTACTTTTGTTGGTATTCATGTTCTTGTGAGAATAAGCTTGTTATGCTCATTTTTAATGCACATCTTATTGTGAATACATCTTGATTTATTATTCTTTAAAAAAGAACTTAGCATGATTTATATTTTGTTTTCATGGTTGTGTACAAATGATGTAGTCTTGGAGGTTTAGGAGTTCCTTTCTTCTGTTGACGGCTTGATACTTATATTCTTGTAAGAATGCGGTTGTCTTGCTCATTTTTTGATTTAGAGTTGTCTTTAGATACATGTTGATTTTATTATTCTTTAACATGAATACATGTGGAACCAAATGTTGATTAGCATGAATGAACACTGGGCATTGTGTTCTTCGATCCCTCTTGGATTATTTTGTGCGTTATTCAATTTGCTTAAATTGGATCACTGGACCTCTCGCAGCTGTGTTGACATAACTAATTATGTTAAACATAACTAAATTATGACTCTATGATTATGTATGTTATTTGTTATTTGTTAGAATTAACTTGTGTTGTTTTTATTTAACATAATTATATGACAGACATATGTTATATTATTTTACTTGAGTATTTAGGTCGGATATTGACTATTTAAGTATTTCGTATTATGTCTTTTTTAGACTGACTATATGTCTTTCTTTTATGCTGCTTTTATAAGATGATTGTGTATTTCATTTGTATCTTATTCCATATTGTATTTTTATCAGTTGATGTTCATAGAAAATTTTCAAGATGCATTATTATGTTGTGTTCCGTAGAGATGTGCAAGTATTTATATGTCATAGTCAGATTGTCATGATCAACTCAAACAATAGAAGAATATAAAACAATAACAAGAGAGAAAATTATTATAAAGCCCAAGTTAGATCAAGTTCAAAAGAAGAAATTATTTTCTTGTATTATCATTTAAGTTAGAAAATTTTTATGTTATTCTTATGAGTTACATGATTATTATATACTTGTGTATTTTTAATTATGAACAATCGAAAAATTATTGTTATAAAATTTTTGCTCCATTTTTAATTAAAAATTATTTCTATTATAATCCATTATTTGGTCCATTTTACAAATTTTGTGACTTTTTTAAAAATGAATTTAGTAAATTCACCTACTTAAATTTTTTACATTCTTTCTTACACGGAAATCTTTCCTCTTAAGAAGTATATATTATAAGTTTATAAAAAAATTTCACTAGAAATTTAAATGATAGATTTATCTAACCCTTAGGCCTTTTTTGTAAAATTTTCTTCATTTTAAAATTAATTTACATGTTTTCATTTTTTTCTGATTTTTATTTAACTAAAAATAAATAATTTTTTAAAATTGTAATTTTTAATTTTATTAGATTATTTAACTTGTTAGCTAAAATATAATAGACAAATCCTATATTAATTTTATTATATTTATATAATTCTCTATTTATGGATCATTTTAAATTTTATATTAATTTTTGAAATAATAAATCATGTTTTTAAGAAAATATATATTTTATGTTTATCAAATTATTTAACAAAAAAATACATATTAAATATATTAATTATATTAAATTAATATATATTAAAATTTATATTAATTTTTTCATTAACTTACCATTTTCTAATATTAAATATATTATATTATCCTATTTACTTATAAATAAAGCATCGATTTTTAAAAAATAATGTATATTTTGTATTTATAAATTATATTTATATTTTTTATTTTGTACCAAATAATTAAGGAAAATTAATTAATTTCTAATTTTATCTAAAAAATATTCATCCAAACATGAGAATTATTTAATTTAATTCTCTCAATTCTCTCCATTTCTCACCAATTTTTTAATTCTAATTTAAAAATTGATCCAAATCGCCCCTTAAGTCCCTCTTAGCAATTTCATCCAACACCTTCCACGCCAACCACAACTCCCCACCCCATGCACACATCATCATCAACCAGTGTCGCGTTTTGTCTTTTGGAAGCAAGCCCGAGCCTAACGACAGAACAATGGGCAGCGCACGCGTGGGGCACAGTTGGGCGGTTGGTGGCGGCGAGGAGGACAAAGGGGAAGGCAAAGTTGTCGGGCCGGAGGCCAAACCGGAGCATATGATGGTAGAAGTGGAGCGCGCGTGGGTAGTCGCGATAGCCAGTAGAGAGGGCGCGGATCATGAGATTGAAGGAGAAGTCGGGGAGGTGGTCGAAGGGGAGGAGGGCATAGGGGAGGTCGGCCCGAGATGGACGAGGTGGGCGAGGAGGTGGCTGTGGCCGAGCACGGAGGAGACGAGCATCTGGGCGTGGATTTTCTTCAAACACTTGATGGACGCGCATCGCTGTAGGAATTGATCAGGCTGCCATGGAAGTTTGGCTTGGACATTTGATTTTCGGTGGGCTTTGGGCGCGAGGTTTATGGTGCGTGACTGGGTGTGGAATTTTTGCGTATAACCCCCTGGAATGGGATGGATGGGATAATTTCCACGGGGCTCCTTGCAAGTTTGGATTTAGCACTTCAGCAGCAAATGGCGCGAAACGGTACTACTATCCATTCATGTTTGCGTAGGTGGCTTGTCGCAATATACTACTAACTGAAGAAGGGAGAAAACAATAGTATAATAAAAATTTTAGAAAAAATTCAACAAAATTTGGGAATAAATTGATGAAAATGATTCGAGGAGATGATTGTAGAAATATGTATAAGGCATGTTATATTGCTATTTTTTAATGTTGCCTTTCTCATGATTTTTGTTAAGACTTTTATTTATTTATTTATAGTTAAAATCCCACTTATAACAAGTTCAAAATAATAAAAATAATAAAAAAATCACCTCCCTTATTGTTAATTTGTAGAAAATTACATATTTTATCTCTATTAGTAAAAAATCACTCGTCTTATATTATAAATTTATAAAAAATCACATTGATTAAAATATTTTTTAAAAAAAATTAATTTAATTTAATTTTATCAATTAAATTAATATAAAAAATTAAATTATTTTTATTTGGTCTTATTTTGGACAATCTGTTCACAATTATTAGTTAATTCGTTTGGCAGAATTGAATTTTAAATTTTAATTTCATAAAATTGAATAACAAATCTTTCATAAAAATTAGAATAAAATAAGTTATTTTTAAATTAATTTAAGAGTTAAAACTAAAATTAAATGAGAGAAAATTTATTTTTTATATTTATTTTATCGGTAAAATTGAATTAAAGTAGAATATTTTTAAAATTTTATAATTGAGTTGATTTTTTATAAATTCATAGTATAAGGTAAGTGACTT
Source organism: Trichopus zeylanicus subsp. travancoricus (assembly GCA_005019695.1). NCBI lineage: Eukaryota > Viridiplantae > Streptophyta > Magnoliopsida > Dioscoreales > Dioscoreaceae > Trichopus > Trichopus zeylanicus. The sequence continues at coordinate 307,718 of RXID01022135.1, forward strand.
TTTACTAATAATAATAAAATAAGTGATTTTTCATAAATTTATAATAACATAGGTGATTTTTTCTAGAAACTCAAAAAAAAGAAATCAGATCAGAGAATGTTATTCATGTGCATTGCACGCAATTAAACACTAATATTAACTTATAAAAAGTGTTTTTTTTTGCAATAAGTCACTATACACATGGTTTATGCAATTATTAGTATGTGAAATATTATTTATTTAAAAATTTTCATAAATATTTTTTTTTAAAAATATATTATTATTATATGTGATATTATTAACATTATTATAATTTAAAATATCATTAAATCCATTATAATAGTCCCTTTGGAATAAAAAAAATGTGAAAATAAATTTTATTTTATTTTATTTTATTTTTTAATAAAAATATTTAAAAATAAATTGGTATTTAAAAAATTAATTTTAACAATTAAATGTCGAAAATCGATAAAATAATCTTCTACCTTTTGTCAATCAAACAAGCTCGTGGAATTTAAATACATGAGCGGAATCTGTTTCTCCAATTTCAACCAAAGTTGAATAGTCTCAGCCGGGCTAAGTCACGCCATGTGAGAACTGTGACTTAATCCGGCTAAGAAAAACTTAAACCCAAATCAAACGGCTCTTACAGCTCTCGTCCATCCAAAATGTCGGTGTAGGCAATACCGTCATTTCACATTGGCTCTCCCAACTTGGCTGAACTTGGGACAGCTGGGTGGGGCCCTATGACGATATTCTCTCTACTTAACCAGTACAGTCCCGCGCAAATTCCAACGTCTCCGGTCTTCGAACCCTAAATTTGAGAGAGAGAGAAAAAGCAAAAACCCTAGAAATCACTCAAAATCTCCCCCAAATCTCCGCAATTAATCGAAGTAAATTCCCTAAACTCAAACCCTAATCAAATTCCAGTTCCGAAAGCAATCGCAACACGCCACTAGTGTTTGTCGTCATCCTCCTCCTCGGCGATTCCTCGATTTTCTCGCTGCTATTCCCCCCTTGCCCTAACCCTAGATCCGGTTCGCGGAGGGGATGCGGGTCGGTGTGCATTTATTGGGGTTTTCTTGCTGTTTTTGGAGCTGCATTTTGGGGATTTGGCGGGGTTTGTGGCTGGTCTTGCTGCGTCTTGATTTTGGGGCTTGATTTGAGGGGTTTAGGGTGTTTGAGATCTGGGGCTCTGACATTTTGAAGAAAGGTCGGAGCTTTGCCGTTGTGGTTTGTTTCATGAGCCGCGATTTGAGTTTTTCCGGAGAATTTTAGGTTTCTGGGGACCTAGTGGTGGTTTTCTTCTTTGTAGGACTATTCTCTTGTCTTCTGCTTGTTCTATTCTTCGTTTCTATTCTGCTATTTGGTTTTGTTCTCGTTCTTGCTCTCTCTCGCCTTCTTCTCGAGTAAGCTTTTACTTTTTTTTTTTTGGATCAAAGGAGTTCTTTTTTTTTTTTTGTTTTTTTGTCTTTTTTTTTTTCTTCTCAGCGAAGCTTATGGTGAAAATAGAAGAGAGTTGAAAAAGTTTGCGCTTTTGGGGAGGATTCTATGGATTTTTTGAAGATGAAAAGGTTTCGGAAGCTTCGGAGATCGAAGAGCCTAGGGGATGTAGATCCGGAAATCAGTGGATCTCCCCCTGAGGGAGTGAAAGAAGAGAATGCCGATACTTTGGCGAAAGATGTAGAGCCTGATCCCAGTGCTGAAGCTGAGGACGAGGACGAGGACGACGACGACGATTTTATCACTAATGAGGTGAAGAGGAGGCTGAAGGAGTTGAGGAAGAATAGTTTCATGGTGCTAATCCCTGAGGAGGAAACCTGCCCCGAGGAAGAAGAGGAGGAGGAGACGAGCTCGAGTGATTGGAGGGAATCTGAGGTTGAAGATGGGTATCCGTGGTGTGGGTTTGACTCGTTTGATACATTGTATGATAAGTACTGTGAGCGGATGCTGTTCTTTGATAAGATGATTGCTCAGCAGCTGCAGGAAGCAGGTATATGATTTTTGAAGCTGAATTCTAGTTCAACTTTCGGTTGATGTAGGTGTCATATTCGAAATGGGAAGATTCATCATAGCTTTTTCCTAGTATCTTAGCTGTTGGTTTCCTTCAAATATTGCCTCTATTATTTGATTTACCTACTTCACTGAAGGGCACTTCGATGCTTTTCATTTGTTGCTAAATTTGTTTGGCATTAGATAGCATCAAGTGGATGTTGTGGTTCTCATTCTCATTTTTCTTCATAGATCTTGATTTATACATTGTAAATCTGCTTCAACTAGGGCTTCTATGAGAGAAAATTATGTTGTTAATTACTTCTATTTTATCTATTTGTTGCTTTTAAGTGCAAGCAACTTTGGCCATCTGAAACATCATATTATGCATGCAAATTATTACAGTAGATGAACTTCGGTTTCTTTGCCCTTTGACAATTTGAGTTCAAAATTGATTTCTATTTGATCATCTGTTGCATCTGAGTCAGTCCACATACATCAGCTGCATAATTTTCCAGCTCTTGCTTTCTTAAGAATTTACTAGTTGCATAATCTCCTTGAATTGCAGCTTCACAGAATATTTTGCATCAGTCCCCAAAATCTGCATCTAAGAAGCTGGCCACAACGCTCAAAAGCCTTTCTTTTAAGAGGCGAGGTGAGCTTGAAGATGACTGTGACAATTTACAGCAATCAAAAGAAGATGAACCCTACCAAAATATTGAGACTGCCTATGTGGCACACATTTCTCTAAGTTGGGAGGTTCTTCATTGTCAGTATGTACAGTTGAGTCAAAGGATCTTATCTCAGCCTGAAAGCTCTACCTCCTATTGTTATGCTGCTCAAGCATTCCAGCAGTTTCAGGTTCTCTTGCAGAGGTTTATTGAGAATGAGCCCTTTGAACAAGGCTCCAGGGCAGAGGTTTATGCCCGTTCTCGTGTTTCCATGCCCAAGTTGCTTCAGGTTCCTAATTTTCAAGGTACATGCCAATGCAGAATGCATCAAGTAGTTCTTGTAATATGCATTAACCTTCGCTAGAACTCATGTATTGGTGTGTTTGGCAACAGGAATTGGAACACATAATTGATAGTAATGAGTGAATTCCACTTTATTCTCACTTATTGTAGTCATTCCTTATTTGTTCCGTTTTGGCAGTTATATGCTTGGGATATAATGTGGAGATAAATAAGTTTATCCTGGATTATGTTCCATTGCCAAAGACACCAATATGGCATATAGTCTAAGTAACTTTAAGGTGCAGATGCAGATATTTAGGTTATCATGTTTTTGCCATTTTTTAATCTTTTTTTTTGTTTTCAATAAGAGGTTTACAGTCTTCATGCACCTTCCTTAGCAAGTCTTGTTCATCAATTAAATCAACAATAGGCAGATGTTTGCCAAATATCTAAGCTTGTAGTTCTACAATGTTATGTTTAGACTCATGCCATCATACTGTTGCATCTTTGCATTATCTCATTCCCTTATAACTTTCTTGAGATGTCTTGTTCAAGTTGATGCCAAATCGGCAAACAATTATTAAAACAACTTTTATGTTCTTGTGAACAAATGCTTGCTACTGTGGCTTTTGTACAAGTTTGGGAATGGATTACTGGTGCAACAATGGAAATGAGCTCCATATTGTGTAGGATTTACTCTGTAGGTATGCGAGGGTGTTCATAAGCATATATAATATGGATAATTGCCTCTTTGCTAACCTTGTTTTAAACTGGAGCACTTTCTTAGATTACCTGCTCAACTCTGCTTGGCACTTCAAAGAAATAAATAGAGGAATTTTTCTCATAACAGAGCTTGAGGTGCATCTCTTTTTTGTGCCTAGTTGTAATTTGGTTTGTGGATAAACCGCAGATTGGGATCGGAAGGAGCTGAAGGATGATGGTTTTGATACGCCAATTCTTGCATGTGACCTTTTAAATATTTTTGAAAACTCTATCCTGACCTTCTGTCAATTTGTGAAGATCGAAAAAAAAAAGTCAGGCAGTTCTCTTAATTTATTTGCTGGTCATGATCAGGCTGCAAGCTCCCTTCAGCAGGTTCAATCATCACTTGCTAAGGTATGACTAAGTGAGGCGTATCAATATTTTGCTTCAGGTCTTTTTGTTAAATTTTGGGTGCTTGTGTATATGTTCCCTGTAAATGTATTTTATAGTCCTTGAGGGAGAGTAGCAGGTCTTTGCTCCTGTGCAAATGATTATTAGCTACACCTTATTTCTGGCATTGTGTGTTTTCCAAATTTTTGCTTGTTTGCTTGTTTTATTTCAAGGTTATGATAGTCTTCAACTTGTTCAAAGGAATCGTCTCTATTTTTTTCCCATCAGCTTCTTACTCAGAAACAATTTCTGTTGCTGTTTGCAATTTAATAATATCTGATATATGTTTCCCACCAAAGCAAAAAATTGATGTATGTTGCGACATGCAGTTGTGATGTATATTCTATTTTGTGGATATTTGAAGGCACTTATATCCAAGTGCATGTCTTAATAGCGTCCAAAATTCTAACTTGTGAAAGACTTTTAGGGTGCGTTTGGTAATGAGCTAAAGTTAAAACTAAGGATAAGGCCAGTGAATTACTTTTGTAGACTAGTATTTTTTTATCAAAATTGACTTTACAATAATTTGAAGTACAAAAACTAATTAATTTTTTATAATAATTAATTTTATAGTAGTGTAAAATAATTAATATTAATTTTTTTTAGTTAAAAAAAATACTTGGCCAGGCTAACTTTTTGTTAGCCCATTACCAGACGATAGCTTAAATTTCAATGGTCAGCAATCAAAGAAGCTTTTATTAATGTAACTTGCTGTAAGCAATCAAATGCTGATGTTGATCTTGTACTTGAATAACAAATTATACTGATTTTTAGACTCCAATCTCTGCCCTCATCATTTTATTCCTTCTTTCACTTTCTTGTTGGCATATCTACTTCTTACTATCTTGTGGCATTAGGTAATGAGTTGCTGGACTTTGGCTTCTAACTATTGTTGACCTTACCGGTAAAAGCAGTTTTTCTTGTCTGAGATAGGGATTAGCAACTTATGTTCATTATGTTCATATTTGGACTGCAGAAAGAAATCAGAGTAAAAGAACTGGCTAAGAAGAAGAAAGGACGTAAGAAAAAGTCCTGGCCTACAACAGCGGAGGAATTGGAGCTGCTTTTTGCCCTTACTGACATCAAAGTCATATCAAGGGCCTTGAGGATGCCGAGGATTAGCAAGGAGCAGTTGCTATGGTGCGAAGAGAAGATGAGCAAGCTTAACCTCTCTAACAACAAGCTTCATAGAAACGGGTCTCCAATACTCTTCCCATGCTGATGGTGGACCTAATCTTTTTCCAGGTTAGTCAACAGCACTTCCAAGAGTACCCTTTGTGTATATCTATCTCTCCTTGCAACGCAAGCCAGTGGATGCCGCATTTGCAACTGGTTCTATTCCCTGGTAACCAAGTATGACCTAAAGGACATTTTGTAATGTTCCAATGCTGTCTGCCTCTTATCAAACATGTCGTTGCAAAATATCTGTAATTTAAATTGTGTTGTACTTGTCCGAAGCATATGGAGATAATCTTTCACTACTATTTGTAGTCTGCTCTCCACACTCTTTTTATTCTACAGTGTCATGCATACAATAGTGTCAAATCAATTCATGCACATTGGTAAGGATTGAAAGCTTGATCTATAGAGAAAATATCCACACTTTAATGCTTACAGGATTTTGTATGCAGATATGCAAAACTGGTGTTCATCTTTGTAAGCATTCACTTAAACTATCTGCTTCTTCCATTTGGAATCTGGTGGATCTGCAGATAAATTATTTTGATAAAAAATATCATGTTTTGGCCTGTTAACAGCTTTTTCCATGAACAGTTAGAAACATTGCAGAGTTTATTGCTGGACAATTAGAAAATGATTCATGGTTTGGATGCAGACTGAATCCAGATCAGGGAGCTCATCTGGCTCTTTTGTTTTACAATCCAGTGTGTTGGATTCTTGCATTGGGGGATCATCTACTTGTCCATTTATTTAGGCATAAATAAATTATGATTTATTGCAAAAACCACCTGTATTGTAGGAACTAAAATATTAAATTGCCCCTTTTAAGATTTACGTTTCGGCAAATGTTGGAAAGATAGGTGGTTTTCTGCAATATGACCATAAAGGGTTTTCTTGCAAAAAATAGGAAAATGGATCTTATGAAGAGTTCAAATGCATGATATTTCACATGCAATTCGCATGAAGAAAGGAGTTTTTTTACAAATACCTCCTTACGTTTTTATACAAAGCCCCGTACGTTTTTTGTTGTTTGCAAACACATCCTTCCTTTTTTGTCTTTTCATTGCAAACCTCTGTTTTTTTAAAAAAAACTTTCTTATGATCATCATATGACATGACTAAAATATTTGTGATTATCTGACAATTAAGAAGAAATGGTTGCATTTTTCATGTAAATAAATCTAAATGTTAGGGGCAAATGTGGAAAGGAATTAAACTAAGAATCCAATCGGCGCTTTAGTTTGGATGGGGACGACGCGAATCTTTTCCCTGACTTTTGCCATTTTTTTTCCCGGTCGACTGAAAATCACGCTTTTCGGCTTTTTTAAAATTCGCACGCCGTGTGTCCTCTCTTCCCTCCCGAAATTGTTTATATGCATAATTTTGAAAACACCCTTGGAACATCTTAATTATGAAATGCCCCTTGAACCATGGCTTTTTTTAGAGAACTTTTTTTATGCCGCTGTAGAGTCATAATATTTCTCCTATATTTTTATAAAATTATAATTTCTTATATACCTCTAAAAATAATATTTTTCTCGAATGTCCATTCGAATTTTTTGTACATTTTTAAAAAAATTCTTTCCTTTCAAATGCCGCTTGTGCAAGGACATTAAAAAAAAAAAAAATTTCAAAAATTATACAAAAGTTTATAATTTTTTATAAAAATATAGTAAAAATATCATCACTTTGTAGAAATATTTTATTTTTTTCGGACAACCGCTACAAATTTTCCCGTAGACAAAGCGCAGTAACCTCCATTAGCATTCCCAAAAATTTGCACGCAAGCCTACCACATTCTACTCCATCGTCTACATTGCGCGAGACTCACACTGAAACACAGACCTGGAATTTTCGTAATTTTCTCGACTTCCAGGGGCACTTATTTGTGCCCGTTACATTCTCATCCTGTTCTCTCTTTGCGCTCTTTTAATACGCTGTCTTCTGTTTCTTTTTCTGATGCTCTGTTTCGCCTTTGAAACCCTTTTGACCCTTGCGCTCTCGCTTTCTCTCTCTGTTTCTCTCTCGCGATTAGGTCTCTCTTGTTCTCCTCTACGTTTGTTTGTCATCCAATTCTGATCGAACCTTTTTTTTTTCATGGATTTTCGGGGTTTCAGCGGCTACAAAAAGGTTTTTTTAAAGCTATTTTGGTTGAGATTTCAAATTTGGCTTTTCTATTTTTTGGGGAACTGGATGGTTTTGGAGTGGATTTTAGCTGGGTTTTTTTTTTTTCCGTATTTGGCTGATTTTTGTGAGGCGTTAAAAAGCTTTGAGCTTTGGATGAGATTTTGATTTGTTAGACCCAAATTTTTGGATTTCCTTTTATTTTTCTACTTGTTGGGAAAATTGAGGGTATGGAGTTCCTTCATGGATGCCTGTTCATTGGAATAGTTTGCTTTTGATTCTTGTCACTTTTCGGATTCCCTATGTTGCCGCCTTTTTTATTTTTTTTTATTTTTATTTTTATTTTTAGAGAGAATATCTTAATTGAGCTCATTTAATCCCCATTATTTTGGAGTTTTATAAAATGTATTAGTGGCAGATATCTGAGTTATTCATTTTCCTTGCAAATTTCTTGAATTGAGAATGAGTTTCTCCTAAGTGTTTCTGATTTTTTTCCCCCAAGAATTAGTCATCACTCATCAGCATTTCTTCCCCAGATATTTTTCTTGCCCAATTCACATGATGACTTTTTCCTAGCATTTTAGTTGGAAATTAAGGTGTTTCTTTAAGTTGGATTCCCCTTGATAGAATAATACGATGGAATAACGTCCTGCCATTTGTGATCTTGTTTTATCTTTCTCTCTTTTTTTGTATATTTAGACTATGTCAATCAGTGTTGATTGTTTGGTAGGTTATTTTTTGCATTGAAAAAGTTATTAGGAAGATCCTCTCAACAGCAAGTCTCACTTATTATTCACAATCCTTTTTTGAATGAAACCTTAACCAAGTAAAACACTTTGAAGCATGGTTTCTGTCAAGGGTTCAATTCCTTTCTTCCCTTAAACTTTCATGTGGAATCTACAATTAGTTTTCTTGCGGTAGTGATATCATCTGATTTTACATTGTTTATAATTTTAGGAACAGTACAACAAGGTCCTATGAATTTGGTGGAGAAACATCTCTGTTTTAGTTCTGGTTTTAACTGGGGTTTGAAGAGCTCATAGAGGAATCTCCAGCTATGGGATGTTCTGCGTCAAGGTTGGAGGATGAGGAAGCTGTTCAGCTTTGCAGGGACAGAAGGAATTTCATCAAGCAGGCCGTTGAGCAGAGAATCCGGTTCGCCACTGGGCACATTGCTTACATCCAGTGCTTGAGACGAGTCTCCCTTGCTCTTCGAAGCTATGTTGATGGAGATGAACACCATGAATTCATCTTGGATTCATACACAACTCCACCTTTCACTCCTGTGAAACAATTGAGCCCCAAAATTGTAGGAATTCCGCTGAAATCCATCTCAACAACACCAAATCAGCCTCAGAAGAGCACCGTACATGTGATGAGGTACTTGAAGTCATCTAGCAATCAGTCTGTTTCGGTTGAAGAATGGCCTCCTCAATCACCGGAAACTGTCAGAATTGATTCCTACTACCCTACGGAGCATTATGGTATCGATGGCTTCTTTGGAACACAGGCCTCACCGGTGAACAACACATCATTCTACTCTTCACTATATAATAGCAGGTCAAGTAATACACCACCATCACCTCAGAACACACAATGGGATTACTTCTGGAATCCTTTTTCATCGCTTAATACGTACGGATACCCCTCAAGGAACAGTTTTGATCGGATAATGACCGATGATGATGCGGCAGAGCTGAGGCAGGTGAGAGAAGAAGAAGGTATTCCAGAGTTAGAGGAAGACATGGACGATGAAAATAGCGAACCACAAGCAGAAATAAAGGTTAAGAGGACCAAGGTTGAAATACAACCAACTAGAACAGCAGTTGAGAGCCACGAAACTACATCAAAAGTCAAGATTGAGAGGGTGCATGAAGTGAACGAATCAGAACCAAAAAATGCAGTAGGAGTTGAGGTCAGAGATGCTCAGCCGGCAGCGGAGAACAGAGGAAAAGCTGTGGAAAAGTCTCCTGATTTTACTTTTTATGTGAATCGGCGAGACACAAGTGTCTCTGGATCAAACAACACAGAGATTGAAGTTAGAAATGTTCAGCAAATAGTGGGAAGCAGAGGAGAAGCTAGGGAAGATACTCCTGGGTTCACTGTTTATGTGAATCGGCGAGCAACAAGCATGTCAGAAGTCATGAGAGACATTGAAAACCAGTTTGCAAGGATCTGTGATTGCGCACACGAGATCTCAGTGATGCTAGAAGCAAGCAGAGCTCAGTACTCATCTTCCAGTGATCTTTCAGGTCTTCTATGCTTGATTATTTCAAATTTATATGTCAAGCAGTAGACAGACTCTAACCTTCTGCTCTTGTTCTGCTGAAACAGTGAGAATGTTGAACCCGGTTGCATTATTCCGCTCAGCATCATCGCGATCATCCTCTTCTAGATTCTTACAGGGTGCCACACCTAGTTCAAGAGGAGATGGTGGCTGTGAGAGCAGTAGTGAGTACTCTGAGGAATCATGCATGGTCTCAGGCAGCCACCAATCCACATTGGATAGACTTTGTGCATGGGAGAAGAAGCTATATGAGGAAGTAAAGGTATTCTTTTGCCCTACAATACATTCCTTTTTTGGAAAAATAAGTCAGAATCTTCTAATAACCCCTAAAAATTGATATTCTTGCATAATTCCTAAACGGAATGAATTGCATGGTATACAAGGGGATATATAGGAATCAGAAGAAGACAAATCACTTATTTGTGATCTTACCAGTGAAGCTGAATACTTCGAAATTTAACAGCTCATCATCAAAATTTTCAATAACTGCAAAGGTTTCATGGAGATATTTTCATTGAACAGTGTGGCGAGCGACTACGAATAGCATATGAGAAGAAATGCATACAACTGAGAAACCAGGATGTAAATGGAGACGAGCCTGTTGCAGTAGATAGAACAAGGGCAGGCATTAGAGACCTCCATGCGCGGCTCAAGGTTTCTATGCACACTGTTGAATCAGTGTCACGAAGAATTGAAATATTAAGGGATGAAGAGTTGCACCCCCAGCTTCTCGAGCTCATTCAGGGGTAAGTACATGTTAATTTGATGTGATCATTATTAGAGTTTTACATATCTGTCCCTCCAAAATTGCAAAATCACAAACACAAAATTGTTGCATGTTTGATGTTTATTGTGATTATCACTACAGTTCTTCTTGTTGTTATGAGTCTAATGATACTGGAAGAGGCCAAGAAAAGTATAATAAAATCAGTTTAAAAACTTAAGTTATTGTTGTAAGTGAAGGTCATGCACATGAGACATCGGAAGAAGCTTCCTTGTGATTAGGAGACAAGCAAGCTACGACAAAGTGTGTGATTTTGGATTGTAATTAAGAATTAAGCTGGTTATTATCGTTAATGACAACATGTTAAGTAGTTATTGTATTTCCCAAGGACAAATATCCAAGATTATTAAAAGTCACTCAAGTCTTATAAAGTGAATATTAACTGTAAGGTTTTGGACTCGTATCTTGAACATTTGGTTCTTTCAAATGACTGAAATTGCATTTCATGCCACTACGACAGCTACATTTGCATATAGACCCCTACAAAATCATCTTATTTGCATGCGCACTCATGCTTCAGTTGTTTTCCACCATTTACACAGTTCAGCATTTTGAGAGATAAATGTCCAAAATTAGATCGCTCAAAGTCATATCATTGGACTCTGGAACGCGTTAGGATTTTTTTTTTGTTATTTCTTTGAAGTAAAGTGAAAATCATTTTTTTGGAGTTTTGAAGAAACAATTTTATTGCAAAAAAGCCACTCATCTTTTTAATATTTGCAATATGAATTATTATTGGTTTATCTACAAAAGACCAAAACTTTATTTTCTTCTTGAATTTGATAAATCAACATGCTGATTTTTTTTGCAAAAATATTTGCCAAGAACCGATTGGCATGTTGATTTATCAAAAACCCCTCACTTTTTAAAAAATTTTCTCCGAGTATGCTATTGGTTGCTACTTGGTAACTTTCTGACGGTATGTTGTTCCTGCGATGCAGGTTAGGTCGGATGTGGCGCGCAATGGCGGACAGCCACAGAATCCAAAAGCGAGCAATAGACGAAGCCAAATCCCTCCTCCTCTCCTCCTCGGGCCCGAAACCGCCCTTCCCCCTCCCCCCCTTCCTCCCCCGCCCTCCCGCCCCTCCCGAGCCGCCGCCGCCCTTGACGCCTCCCTCCGAGCCTGGCACTCCGCCTTTGAGTCCTGGATCCACGCCCAGCGCGCCTACGCCCGCTCCCTCTCCTCCTGGATCAGTCGCTGCTCCGGCCCCTGCTCCTCCCCCTCCGCCGCCGCGCCAACCATCCACGGCCTCTGCGTGCGGTGGTCGCGGCTGCTCGACTTGCTCGGGGACGAACAGGTTGTGGACGGGCTGGATTTCTTCGCGGCCGGCATCGCGTCCGTGTCGAGCGCCGCCGCGGCCGGAGGTGGGGAGGAAGGTACGGTGGGGGTGGCCGCAGAGATCGCCGGGAGGGTGCTGTGGGCGGGGATGTCGGCGGCGGTGGGGGCGCTCGTGGAGTTCGCTTCCGGATCGGCGCAGGGGTATGATGCATTGGTGAAGAAATGTTTGGAAGGAACGGAGAGGAAGGAGGAGGTGGCGGCGGAGTTGTAATTAATGACGAACGGTGGGGGTAATTGGATATGTGCTTGGGAGGCATGGTTGCCTAGAAAAGCTTGGTAACTGGTTTATATATTATATAACTTGACGAAAATTCTTTTTTTTTCTTGCAATTATAAAAAGAAATTTCAATAGGGAATAGAGAACATGTTGATCGTGATTAGTCTCGGAGAAATTTTTTTTTATTTTTATTAAGAGTTTCCTTTTAAAAAATCACATGTTTTATTTCAAATTTATAAGAAATTACCTATTTTATTATTAATAATAAAAAATCAATCATTTTCTATGTAAAATTTATAAACAAGCACCGTCAATGAAAATTGTTAAAATCGATTGTAGTTGAATGTTAAGTTTGTCAAACAAGGGAATCTAAAAAAGAAATGAGTGTTATTGGGAGGGGAGGGGGGAAACGGAGGCAGAAGTAGGAGACACCAATAGAAGAACAAGTAGATGGGCAATATCAATTGGCGAAATAGTAGCATTAAGCAGCTGTTGATACAAGCTGAAAAAGATCAGGTATTTTTGGACTTAATTAATAGTCATGTAAACTAAAATAATAGGAACAGAATTAGACTTTTAGATTAAGTACATAGTAAACTGAAAATGAAAAGAATTTTTAATTATTTGAAGTGATGTTGATGTGTGTGTATTACAGTTATAAATAAATAAGTCAATGTGATGGTAAGCGGACAGAACAAATGATGGGGGCAGAAAATGAGACGAAGACAAGTGATTTTTTACTAAAACTAATTTCGTTTTTATTAAGAGATAATTTTTGAAAATTGATCAAATAGATATCCTTCCACATGATAAAGATCATGCCTGGAAATTGGGATTTTAATTATTTTATGTTACAAAATAAATATTAATTTATTGTGTCCTTAAAAATAAAAATGCTAAATTATTTTAGAATTTTTAGCCAAAAATCACGTCTTATTGTAAATTTATGAAAATCACCCACCTTATCACCATTAGCAAAAAACTATTCATCTTATATTATAAATTTATAAAAAATTACCTCAATTAAAATATTGAAAAAATATTTTCTTTTAATTTAAATTTATTAATTAAATTAATATAAAAAATAAAATTATTCTCATGTAATTTTATTTCAAACAACTAGTTCACAATTATCAAATAATAGGTCTAACAAAATTACAATTTTAATTTTTAATTTCATAAAATCAGCCAATTAATTTTTCATAAAAACTAAAATAAAATATATTATTTTTATATCGATTTAATAATTATCCAAACAAAAATAAATGAGAATAATTTAAACATTTATATTAATTTTAATTAATAAAATTAAATTAAATTACAATATTTTTGAATACTTTAATTGAAATGATATTTTATAAATTTATAATATAATGCAAGTAAATTTTTACTTAATAATGAAGTAGATAATTTTTTGTAAATTTATAATAAAACAAGTGGTTTCTTATTTAAAAACTCATTATTTTATGGACGACCTGATTTTTAGGAGAAATGCAAAATAAAAAATCCACAAGAAAACGAGGCAATATAAATTTAACTGGGAGATAAAAGCTGATAAAAGTAAAATCTTCCTGAATATATGAGGATAATTGCCACAAAAGAAATATTCGAAGTGGCAATTCGACCTGTTGCCTCAAGATATTTTTGAAGTTTACCTACATTAATTTGCCGAAGAGAAAGCAAGAAATCCTTACATTTCATCTCCTTAGAGAGTGCATGCGATCTTACCATCTTTGTGAGAAAATTTGTACTGTCTTTTGTATATTCTGGTCGTTTGGTAGATTTAGTAAAACATACTCGTATATGGATATTCAGATGATTAAAAAGAAATGGTGAGCCATTAGTACCTCATCAGTCAGTACTCGAGTTATTGTCCCCAACTTTGAGGTTGAGCTGCATATCTGGTCCCTTATCCCCAAACATGGAGAACTCCTCAGGAAGATGCACATTCAGCTCAGAGCAGACTAACTGAATTATACTTCTCGTAACACCACCAAGCGACATCTTGTTTACCATCACTGCTATCGCAAAATCATGCTCTATGTCACAAAAGCCAGTAGACCCGCCCATTCCAGAGTGCCCAAAACTTGTTAGCTTGCCATTCTTGGAATCAAACCTCCGAAATCCGAGACCAAATTTCCCGTCAGGGAGCGCCAAGGTTGCATAGTCTCCAACACCCATGAATGCATCGTGTATCTTTGGGTTAGTAAATATCCTCTGCGGTCTAGCAACAATGACATCATCAGTGTTGTTGCTTATGAGACTATATCCCTTGTTATATGTGTCTGGACTAGCATCTCCCTTGAGACCCCTGAAGTTGAAGAGTCTACTGCGGCTACTTGAAGAGATCTGCTTGGTGTCTCTTTTTTTGTTTTTCTTCGAGGAAGGGAACTTTGGTATGTGAACGTGCCTTCCAAGAGGTGGCTCAGAATGAGCAGAATGTGGAGGTGGAATTGCACCTCCAATGGCAAGCGATGCATAGTAGCGTGCCAGTGCACGAGCAGAACAATGCCCATTGGCTGCAGGGATGATGGCCCGGCGGATGTTGAGAGTGTTGAAAAGAATGGGAAGGGTGGATGCCATTTCCACATGGTTACCCTGCCAGATGTTACCGGGAACTTCTGGCCTCATGCTAATAGCTGATAGTTTTTCGAGGTCATCCATGTCCAGTGTGAGTGTTGCCAGTCGAGACTCCACACCTGAGAGCATCCATGGTTTATAGCACTTAAGCTTGGTAATTTCAGTAATAAGTATTAGTTAATGTGCAGGCTATCCTGCCAAATCTTTAAAAACCCAAAAACTTGACTTTATTCAATATAGTCAATCCAACTTGAAGAGCAAAGAAAAGCACAATAACATAAACAAAACCCTCCCCAACCTCAGAGACATGAAAAGGATCTGGGCTTTGCTAGTTCCTAACATGTAAGTGCTTGCTAATAAGCTGTTGGAACACTTCTGCCGATGCTCTTACAAAATCAGATTTCAATCATAACAATTTATCAGGTGAGTACTTGCTATGCCTAAAAGGTTGTTCCCATAACTGATGGAAATTCTCCATCAAATGTTGGTTTATATTCTTCATGAGGATGTGACATGCATATTTTTAGGATTTTCAAATCTATAATAGGACTAGGTCTGAACTTGCCTGGAGGAATGCCAATGTACAGCTCGCCTTCTATATTAAGCGGTTGAATGACAGCTTCTTCCAGCACTTCTTGAATTTTTTTTCCAGACGCATGCTGCTTTAAGCAAACAAATCATTCTCCAAAGATACAACAAGGAAAGAAAACAGATGCACAAATAACAGCAATAACAAAACTTGTGCTCTTCTAATAACACAAGGACATTTCAAAGTAGACATATACCAACAGGCAAAACAACTTCAAATCAAATAACCATTATAGCAAGATGGATATACAATCCTGAATTACGAACTTATTCTGATACTAAGGGAGTAAACATAAAAAAATTGTTTTCTTAGTAAAGTACACCAACATGAATATGAACATACCTCTATTATACCACCGCAAAGCCAACCAAAAGACAAGTAATGATATAATTGCTGGGAACCAGGTTCCGTCTCCGGAACTGAATTGGCAATGTGGTGCAAAGACTCGTCCCAGTCACACATTAGTAGAGGATCAGTCCTTACGACATCAGACATTGCATTATGCAGACCAGATGTGTGATTCAGCACATGGTGAACCTGAGCTCACAAAACAGAAATCATGCAAGTATAAAACAAATCACCTGGAACTTTCTCCCAGCATGCAGATATTCAAATGAAGGGCACACAATTCCCTTACCTTTATTAGGTCCTTATTGTTTTTCTTGAATTCTGGCCAAATGCTTGAGATGTTCTCATCATGCTTAAGTTTCCTGCGAGAATGTTGGAAGCATCAATGCTTAATGCCAAAAATTAGTATGTGAAAGACAACAGGAGAGTATTGTTTAACAGGTGAATAAGGGGCTTTTTTTAAAAAAAAATAGGACAACAGTGAGGGGAACAGAAATACAGTTTTCCAATGATCAACCAAAAAAAATTTGTTAGCTAAAAAAGGAAACAAAAATGCTTTGTGCACAAGTTATTCTCTCCATAATTTGTTCACAAATTTTCCTACACTAAGGGGAGGAAGCAACATGTTATAGGAGGAGCACATCAAAACATATGACTCAATTTGCAACTTAGAAGAAAGGTGAATAAGCCTAATCTTCGTCCATGTAAAGGACAACAATTTGCCGACCTCTCAAACTTAGCATACTTCATACAAATATCATCCAATTCTAGCAAGTAATTTTAAGAAATCTTTCACTGTCACCATATGATCATTTGTCAGCTACCTCATTCCATTTAATTCACATGGGGCTCTGAGAAATCAAACTAAAGTGTTTTCACCTAAAAATGTTTCTATCTGAATAAAAGGACAAAGGATCCATTCAAATGTTCCAAAAGACAAAGAAGAGATTGTTTAACAAACCTCAAGGAACAGAAAAACTGTACAGAAGTATAGTGTAAAACAACAGTTTGCAAGATTTGTTTCTACTCAATAACACTAAGAAAGATAAACATACCCCTTGTCAACAAGCCAGTGGACCAGACCTGCAGTTATTCCCTTTGTCACAGAGAAAACTGGAAATAAGGAATCAGGTTGAACAGGCCGTGGGTCATACTTGCCGAGCATACCAGCAGCGGTATCTATAATGACGTTTCCATCTTTGTAGGCACACACCTGGAAAGTACCAAAGATCCCTACATAATTTGGTTGCTTGAAACAAATTGCAATGGTAGTGTACTTGGAGTTTCATTGGCAACAAAATTCACCAAAATGCAATTATATTGCTGCATAAAAAATTCCTTCATATCAACTTTTGCTACAAAAAACTCTGTGGACTTACCTGTATTCCAAGTATCTTATCATTTCCCAGCTCAATTAGGAGCCGCCTCAGCTTGGCCTCCACATCTGAGTTTACAGGTGAATTGAAAATCCATTCTCCACTCATTTCTGGTCCAGGCCCCAAGCTTCTGATAACCACAAAATAACAAAGTTCAATAGTGTTGAAAAGAAGAAAAGGACAAAACATAGTATAAGCGAACAGCAGACCAAAAAATGGCAGTTATCTACGCTAAGGATCTAGTGGAGTAGAAACTCACCCTTGGAGTGTAGACTCAGCAAATGGTCTCATTATGTCCAAGTAAAAAATTCGAACATTAAGAGTGGATGAAAGTCCTGTGATAATAGAACAATGTTTGTCTCAAAACCAAATTTTGTTGTGGGGGAAAGGTGACCCATCTCAAAACAAACCTCGTAGAAGATTTAGTACTCTCATGAATATAACCGCATCTCCTGGGAAAGCATCAACCTGAACCAAAGACCACCTATATTCTTAACATGTTCAAAGTTACGTATGACCCGAAAGAAAATGAGCAAAGATCCTTCAATCAATCAATAAGACACTGAACAAGAGCTAGCAGCAGCAACAACAAAAAAAGAACAGATTTAGACTTACAGGATTGAAATGTTTAACCTCCTTTTGGTTGAGTTTCATCTTTTCTTGGAGGATCTTCATGTTCTTTTCCCTTTGTTCAGCCAGAGATTTCAAGTTTTCCTTGAGAGAAAAACAAAGACAACTAGACCCACTAAGAGGAAGGGACAGCAGAGGGGAATGGAATCTGAAGTGAAAACATAAACATCACTTACTATTGCCTCGTTTGCTGGTGTAGAATTGCGGAAGAATACAGTTGCAACCTCCATTACCTGTTCTGGCATGTCAAGCCGCAACTTAAGCCCCATCTCCGCAAATGAAGACAATAATGCCACATGATTTCCCTGTCATGTTATTCTTTACCAAATGAGACTACTGAAAGCATGAGGATATCAAGATAATTAATTCAGATTTCCATTAAGCTTATGGACATGCTGGAGATAGAGCACAGGTAATGCAAATTTGTGAGGTTAGTTCTCAGGCAATCTTCTGAATTAGGCAGAATTAGAATTCTATGAACATGTTTGCTTCCATTTTATTTTATCAGAGAATGCTTCTATTCAGTGTGTTATTATTCCTGAATCTTGGTGAGGATATGTGCTTCTATTTCATTACATTTTCTCTTTTAAGAAACTCTTCTGTAAGAAAAAAAAAATCAACCTCTGCAACAAATCCCAATCAAAGACAACCGATAGGTCTAATAATATTTTCTTATGCAAAAACATAAAAATGAACATCATTTTTCATCTGAAAAGTGTTCTAGTTTTTAGGATTTTGTGGATGTAGATCTAGGGTTTTCTTGGTGATAAATACAAAGAAAAAAAGAGTTTCTTTTATTATGAAAGAAATAGAGAAAGTACATATATCTTAAACCCTAGTATCCCATCCTTTATATAGATGGAAGTTCTACTACAATACAATTCCTACTTGGACTTCTCTAACAGCATGTTTATGCTATGTCAATTATTTTTTTTTCCAAATTGGTTTTGGGCTTTTTTTAATAGGCTGTAATGAATTCAAGTTTCTCGAATATAGTAGGGTACTTTATTGTGCAACTATACTCATAAATCTTGCGTTCCATATGAGTATTTTGAACTCTAATTTTCTCATTACTTGTAACCATATGGTCATAGTCTTCTTTATTGAGCTCTAACCTCATTGTTTTTGAAGTAGGCATCTATTTTGAGGTGTTTGTGCTCTCATGGTATTGTTGATGTGAGTTGAATGCTTGTGAAAAATGAGTTATGAAAGGTCTACCATGCAAGATCCAATATTTGTCCACTGTATGGTTGGTTCTTTCACAGTGAGTGCACTTAATGTTGGCTTTGCCTGTTCCTCTTTTTCTTTCTCTTTGCCATTGTTACTTCAAAATTGGTATTCTGACTTATAAATTGCACATTTACCTTTTGCAATATTGCATACATATTGTTTATTGAACGCTCTTTCTATTTTGATATAAACTAATTTTTTATTTACTCATATTCTTTGTTTAGATTAGATAAGAATAAAACTACACTAAACTCTTAGTTGTACTGATCTTGTTTCTCAATATTGAATTTTGATGATTGATATACATCAATTTCATTCTAGAAATTTTTTATTTTGGCAAAGTGCTCTTCTAGCGGTTGCCAGCATACCTGGTTCTGATCATCCCTTTTGTAATCTCAAAAATTCTTAAAACGTTATCCTTACAAGAGTCGAGTCTTCTAGATTTTGCTTAGATTTGCTTTATTGTGTCACAGCCAATCATATTGGATCCATGTTGTTCCAGAGCAGAGTCATGAATTGATCATTTTCTCGGAGCTAATCCTATGTTGGCTTTTTAAGTAGATCTGCTTCAATGTATGATCTCTTTTCCTTCGCTATGAGAAACACCTATACAACCTTTTAGCCCATTCAAAGTAATTGTTGTATCTAGCAAGCTGAATTGATGTGATTTGAAGCTTTAAGTTTTCTCAAATAGTTATAGATGACTTGCTATCTTCTTCTGGTTCTGTCATGATGTTTGAAAACTTAGAGTTTTACTATTTCTAAAGAGTATTGTGTGTGTAAAGCAATACCACTATGTTACAACTTCTAGAGTTTTGTAGATATGGATCTAGGGTCTTCTCAATGATGAAAATAAAGAAAAAAAGAGTTTTTTTTACTATGAGAGAAATAGAGAGAGTACATGTATGTCAAACCCTAGTATCATATTCTTTATATAGGTGGTAATTCTACTATAATACAAGTCCTACTTGGGCTTCTCTAACAGCCTGTGTCCACTACATTGGTTACCCTTTATCAAGTTGGTTTCGGCTTCTTTAATGGGCTGTTGTAAATCTAGATTTCTCATGTATAGAAAGGTACTTTGGAACC
Source organism: Trichopus zeylanicus subsp. travancoricus (assembly GCA_005019695.1). NCBI lineage: Eukaryota > Viridiplantae > Streptophyta > Magnoliopsida > Dioscoreales > Dioscoreaceae > Trichopus > Trichopus zeylanicus. The sequence continues at coordinate 327,566 of RXID01022135.1, forward strand.
ATATTTGTAAATCTTAAGCCTCACATGGGTATTTTGAGCCCAAATTCTCTCATAATTTCAATAAAAAGATCTCTGATAAGTGATGATTGTAAATGAAGGTTAGCACTTTTCAATTGGTACCATCCAAGAACAATAGAATTGGTGAAAGAGTGAAATATTGTTTTGCATGCTTTCTCCCTTTACCTTGTTCTAGAGCATCTTCTTTTGTTAGAATGATAAAATGTATAGAGCAAAGAAAGAACATAGACCTCAGCACATGCCAGAAACATTTTTGCAAGAGCTTGCTTCATGGAGCTTGATATGGACTTTGTAAGACCAAAATCAAGCAAAATTGGACGATGCGGGGGTTCCTTGCTCACAAGAAAATTACCTATATGTACATGGACAGTGAATAAGATATGGCAAAATCAATTATAATGCTAAATTTTCTCACCACATTCTAAAGATAGATAAGAAAGCCAAAGAGCATAATACCTGGATGAGGATCACCATTGAAGAAACCATCAACATATATCTGGTGTGCATATGCACGTGTGATTTCTTCAACAAGTTTTTGTTTGTCAATACCAAATGCTTCTAAAGATTCATTATCATTTAAGCGAATTCCATCCATATATTCCAATATCAGGACCTTCTCAGATGACTGATAATAGAAAGTAAGAGTCAAGTTGAAGGATTTATACATAAGCTCATGCAACTTTAGACAAGAATCTACCTGGATAACTTCTGGGATCAATACATCAACATAGTTAGCATGACTGGTATTGTCATACACACAATTACAGCCTAGGTTTTTGGCAACTGTTCTGGTATTTTCTGCAGTTGAGAAGGTAAAAAATGCATGTTAATCAGTATGGAGAATCTTCTCAAATGTTTACTTAGACAAGGACTCCAATTACCCGCTTCAGTATTGAAGTCAAGTTCTTTTGGCGCCTCCCTGCACCATTCGTCTATCATGGGGTTAAAGTCATACTGTGGTTCTGCCCATGCTATCCAGTCAATGATTGATTTTGCATTCTTCAAGTCCTGCATATCAATCACAAGCATGTACTCATTGCAAACTCCTAATCATTTTAATCTCATGCAAAGCTGAACAAAAAGAAACCTCTAATATTATCTCCTTGATGCCCTCATGCTGAACTTTCACAACCACCTCCCTTCCTTCTTTAGTTGTTGCACGGTGAACTTGTGCTATCTGCGTTTAGCAAATAAAAAGTAAATATGCAGAATTGTTTCATAATTCAAGTAGCTACATTGAGTAAAAATGAAAATAATTAAAATTGTATAAAACAAGAAAATAATTGAAATTGTATATGATTAAAGGTTTATGAGTTCAAGCAGAAAGCACACCGAAGCCGTTGCAATGGGTTTGTCTACAAAATTAGAGAAAAGTTCATCCATGGATTTTCCCAACTCTTTGTGTATAGTTTGGCAGACCTGAAAATACAGAAGAGCAGAATCTACTGAGTAATAAAGAAGCAACTTTTTTCAACCAATTTATCATCTTAACTCACATTTTCATCCACAAGTTTAATAATGTTTAGACAGCTCTTAATACCATATGAGAAGAATAACATGATCATTTATTCCATAGATAATTCTCAAGAGTTAAAGCTAAAAGCTGAAAATCTACATCCAATGAAATCCTCGATGGTCTTAAATAAGCATCACAGATTACATTATGAAGCTCGCATAAGATAAAAAAAGAAAAACACATACTATAGTTTAATCAATGGTATTTCAATCCATTGTAGAAGCAACGATCTGGAACACTCATATTGGATTACAAGAGTATGCTTGGTTAATACATATCATAGTAGGTGAAAGTTTGAGTGTAAAAGATCATACTGGATTGAAACAAAGTACATTGGATGGCAACACAATACACTGCCAGAAAACTGGTTATGACACATCATAATGGTAAGGCACTTGGCATGCATGGAATCTATTTTTGTGTTTGCGTGTGTTTTGGGAACTTTGCAATGTGTAACCTTAGGTCCTTAACTGAAGAAAAACAGGTTTACCATCAAAATAGTGTTTTCTTTGCCACCTCATCTAACTAAAATTCTCAGTTTAAAGATTGTTCACCTCTTCCAAAGGACGGGGAGGAAGAGAGTCCTGCAACTGCTTGAGGAGACATATATAGGCTTCAGGCAGTACATCAGCTCTTGTAGACAAATACTGACCAAGTTTCACCCACAAGCCTTCTAATTCCACTATCAGGTTAAGAACCCTCCTGGCATTTCGCTTGTGGGTTTTATCCCATATAGCCTCCTCTTTCGCCTTGTTAGCCCATCGCACTCTCCTCTGCACTGTCTGTAAGTGAAAAAGGGCGCAGTTTTATATAACAGCAACGCACAAACAGCATTTGCTAAAACTAGTCCAGGTTTCTCAACCAGACCTTATAGTCGAGGTAAATGATTACAGCAACTGTGAACACTCTCAGCCGCCTTCTGTATATGCTTCCCCATCCCATCAGAAGCCGAGAGACACACTGCAGCTGAAGGCGATAGCTACTGATATTGCCTCTCCTGCATTGGAAAGATACAAGAGAATCGAACGACGACTCCAATTCACACATGCATTGTTATCAACTATCGCCGTATCAAACAAAACATTGGTAAACAATATCACATTACAGCTTAGTTAATCAACTAAATTACATTAAAAACATACATTTCTACAATCCCAGCATCGCATTTCAAATCGAATCTCCAAATTTTCCGCTAAATGAACCATGAAAACATATCAAAATCAATACATTTTTTTCTCGGAAAACCTCGATTCCAAACCAAATCGAATGGCGAAACACCCAGAAGAAAAGCCTAGTTCAGATCTACGAGCAAAAATGAAAAACTGTAAATCTGACCTGAAATCGAGAGTGGGAGCTTGGGATTTTTTTGAAGATGGATCTCGATCGTGGATTTGATTTGGAAGAGATTATAGAGCGACGGAGCGAGCGTGGACGTAGAATTTTCAGCTTTGGAACCCTGTGGCCATTTTAATTTTTTCTTCCATGGAGACACCGCGTGGAGTCTTGACCACGGAAAACGGCACCTGGCCCCAGGAGACGATCGTGATCGTGATCGTGGCCGTCTGCTGCCAATCCAACGGTTGCAGATTCGAGTTCGACCGCGCTCGCGAGTTTTCTTCGCGGCAGGTAGATTAAGAAAAGAAATTCATAAATCGGACTTGTCGGCCTACTTTCTAAAAAGCAAAGGTCTCGTGGTTTTTGGAGGAAAAAAATGCAATTAGCATGTTTTTCAAGGACCTACATGCAAAATAAAATAACAGTTGAAAACTGGACATTTATCTATAATTATTTTTTTTTTTGAAAAAAAAGAAAGAAAAAACAAGAGTTTCCCACCACGCAAACGTTTGCTTTCAAGAATCATGCCTGCATTGCTTTCTCTACTTCTTCCGTTCAAACATGAGTTTCCAGGAAATTTATGACGTTATTTTTTAAAAAAATTTTAATTACAAATCTTATAACAACAGGTAATATGCACTAAATTTGTTCAAAGCATACGTCTCACAAAATTAAATATTAAATGTTCTTGACAAAAGAATCTTCTCAAGTATTACCGAGAAAAGTACCCTCTTTTGGATACCTTTCAAATTGGAATTACAACTGGAATAATTATAACAGAAATGAGCCAAGAACTCGCAATTTGCCACAGAATCCATATTTATTTAATCAATTCTTCTCTTCCATTGTTGCAACTTCAACAGCAATAAATTCTTCTTTTTGTCCCCAATGACAAAATAATACACATCAAAAAAGTTTGCAGAAAAGATGAGCAAGGCTCATCGCCTTCAAATCATACAGCTCAAAGTTTCATGCCTGACAAAAGCCATTACATTTTCGTGTCACAACAAGAGCCAAATAGGCAATGCAACACATTTCGACCTTCTGATCCCCACATCTCGCTGAGCTGCATCCCCAGGTATGACTCTGTATGGTACCTTTTTGCAGTACACTTCCGGTATTTCCCGTACCTGCAATAATGTCCCAATAAACTTTTCTTCTACGTGTGTGTTTGTTTCAATTTCCGAAACCGGAAATCGGGGGAATGAAGGGAATTGAGAGTCCAATTCCCTTCATTCCCGTATTTGTTTCGATTCTCAGAACTCGGAATCGATGGAATCGGCCATTTCCTAATTCCTCCGATTCCGGTTTTTATTTCCCGGCCAAAACGAAGGAAAACACCGATTCCCGTGTTTTCCCCTCGTTTTTCACTGTAGCACCCGTGAGTTTTCTCTCATTTCCCACGATTTCAGCTCCCCATTCCCGATCTCGTCCAAAGCTCGTCTTCTCCACAACGAAGCCTCCAGCTCGATTCCCCTGCCTCCCATGATTCCCCTGCCTCCATCGGTCCAACCGCTGCCCCGAATCAGTGCGCCGGAGTGCCGGAGCGCTTGCCTCCCACAATTCGAGAGCTCATCTTCATCAGAGCTCGTGATTTCGTCCAGCCAGCCGAAGAAGAGCTCGATCGGCCTGACCGCTACCCGAAGCACTGCGCCGAAGTGCCGGAGCGCCTGCCTCCCACGAAAATCACCCCAGAGGCAGCGTCTCCGCCTCCTCATTTCTTCCCATTTCTTCGTCTCTCGGGCATATCTCGATTTGCGGCGGCGAGGTTTCGATGTAGAAGCCAATGTCCAGTGTTTCTGTGAGCGAACGCCGAAAGTCCTAATTTTGAGGTTCGTCTTTTTCATTTTCCTCTCTCTCGATCGACCGGCATGATTTTTGGCTATTTTTTGCAAAATTTGATGAATTTTGTTTTATTTTTTGATGCTAATTTGAGTTCTGAAACGATGATTTTGTTTGATGATTGTGAAATTGGGATTCTCGAACTAGAGAAAATTGGAAATCAGGTTGAAGTTTTGACCTAATCGGAGCCCTAGAGAATTTCTGCAGCTTGATCTGTTTGGGGAAGCAATAAAGGAAAGTAGCAAACCAATTGAGAGATGAAGCAACTGTTCAATTACTGGCGGGGAAGTCATGACACCCCCCCAGCTAAAGTTATGAGGGAATAAGACAAAGGCTCATGCTTGATACAGCAGAGGTATCACCAAAGAGAAGGATAAAATGACTGTTGCAATAAGCTAGTTGTGCTTTTCAATTAAGCTCTGGAAGGTAGATGCACCTCATTTTGATGGTGGTGGTAATGTTTCAAAGACTCGTATTCTTTTGCCATTTGTTTTCATGAGATGCAAATTTATTAAAATTATATCAATTCATTCTGTGGTTTGCATTTGTACTTCTTTTTTCAGGGCACTGATGAAAACATGTGGAGAAAAATTATTTAATTTTTGGATTATTCTGATAAATGGTGATTAATTCGTGGTGCTTTTTGCTTAATTAATCAGATTGATTTCCTAGGTTGTTTATTTCTGTGCAGTAATGGCCGGAAAATTTAGGGATATGTCTACATGAATTTGAGATTCATGTAGTGTACTTAGTTGAAAGTTTTACATATATTTGATTTGAAGGATTTGAAGAACTGTCAGCTGAAGAACCCATGCTGGGGCAAGGAATAGCACCATTGAATCAGTTACATGCTCTACAGATGCAATTGCCAGCTGAAACCATGCTGAGGTAAGAAACAGCACCACTGAATCAGTCACATGCTCTACAGATGCAACTGCCAGCTGGAGAAACCATGCTGGGGCAAGAACTAGCACCAGTGAATCAGTTTGATGCTCTACAGATGCAACAGCAGCAGCAGGGACAACAACTTAATATTTGGGCTACATCAAACCATGGAAGTTTTTTCAAAAGGAACCAAGGCTACAAACCTTAGGGATATGAGAATAGTGAATACCTTCCATATGCCCTCAGCTTCCAAATTATGCTATCATCACAGATTAAGTCGTTATTATCATATGTATTCCATTTTTCGTTCTAAAGTTGACCTTAAGCTTTATGTTGGAAGAAGATAACTCTTTTACATTGCTATCTGTTATATTCTAGAATTGTTCTCTGTAATGTTTTAGATGGTTTGTCTGCCTTTCTACAATATGGTTGAATATATTGTTTGTAGCCATGTTTTTTCTCTGAAGTATGCTTCTTCATCTGCATGATTAGCTGTGTTTTGTAGAGGGAATAATTACTTCAGCAGATTTTAAGAATTAAGCAGAATCAGTCAACACATTTGTGGCAAACAATTGTTCAATTAACTTTCAAAGTATGCTATCATCACAGGCTAATTCATTATTATCATATGTGCTCCATTTTGTGATCTACTTTCGATTAACCTCGTAAGTTTGAGTTATGTTCAATTAAATGCCAAATATTCGCAAGGTAATTGTAAGTGAGATGAGGTTCCAGTTCGTTTGTATGGATTGTAAACTCAGCTTTGGTCGAAAGTGAATTAATTTCATGTTGGCTTTATGGTGTCTCGAATCCGGATTTTCCAGATAGTCTGAATTATATTAGGAAGTTATTTAATGGACCTAATCCTTATCTAGATTTATCTTATACTAGAAGACTTAAATTAGTAAAAGTCTTATTTGAGTCAGTCTTTTACTTTGACTCAAACATCATTAGGTCACATCTATAAATACACCATTGATGTAAGGGTTTCAAAAAAGAGTGAGAAAGAGAGATATAAATTAATACTCTCAATACGTCTTGTGACGGTTAGGTTACTTAGTCTTTTGTGAGAGTTGGTGATATTGGAGTTTCATCTCCATCGTTGTAATCTTCTCTTCCTCTTCTCATCAATACAATATTCTCTTAATCGTCTTCCCCACATATATCTCTTGTGTGCTATTTTTTCCTCTTTTCTGTTCTTCCTCTATATCGTGAATTATGGTGGACATCGATATTTTTCGCAATAAGTGACATCAAAGCTTGGTTCAATATGTCTACTACGAAGTTCGATATAGAGAAATTCAATGGAAAGCAAGAATTCCCTATTTGGCAAGCAAGAGTTTGTGCAATTCTTACTCAACAAGGATTGAGAAATATATTGGAGGACGTCAAGGCTGAAGATGTCGCTGAAAGTATCTGGGAAAACCAGAAGGCTAGTGCACATAGCACAATCATCCTCAGTCTCACCGATGAGGTACTCTATCCGTTTCTTAATGAAATATCACCTTCAGAGTTATGGAAAAAGCTGGAAAAACAGTATATGAGTAAGTTTATCTCAAATCGAGTTTATTTAAAATAGAAACTCTTCAATTTTCGAATAACAAAAGGTACGAATATAGTTGATTATCTTAATACTTTCAATAAACTTGTCTCTCAATTGTTAAGCATTAATGTTAAAATTGAAGATGAAGACAAGACAATTATTTTATTATCGTCTTTACCTCCTTCTCTTGATAATCTTAAAACTACTCTCATGTATGGGAAGAATTTGAAATTTGACGATATTTCTGCTACCCTTCTATCTAATGAATATTTGAAAAAGATTGGAGAGAATGTGTCACACTCAGAAGCATTACTTGTCAGAGGTCGTACCAAAGAAAGATCAAGAACAGGTCATTCTAGATCCAAATCCAAAGAAATAAATTGCAGGTATTGTAAGAAGATGAGACATGCAATTAAAGATTGTTGGAAACTCAAAGCAAAGAAAGAAAGAGAATCTCAATTTAAAGAGCAAGCCAAAGAACAAGTGTCAGTTGTTGAAGGGAGTTCTGATGATAATTTAGGTAACGTTCTCTCTATTAGTTCTAATTTTAATCGTTACCATGATATTTGGATTCTTGATCCTGGTTGTTCTTACCACATGTGTCCTAATAAGAATTGGTTTGAAGACTACAAGTCCTATGATGGTGGTTTGGTTTTAATGGGTAATAACAATCCATGCAAAACTGTTGGAATTCGAACAATCAAAATTTAGATGTTTGATAATATTATTAGAACTCTTACTGATGTTTGACATGTTCAGGATTTGAAAAAGAATTTGATCTCTTTGGGTGCTTTGGATTCTGCTGGTTATAAGTATTCTGCTGAAGGTGGAGTTCTTAAGGTTGCTAAAGGCTCGTTGATAGTAATGAAGGGCCTAAAGCATGGAAATTTATATGAGTTAGTAGGAAAAATCGTTGTAGGTGGAGCAGCAATTTCTCAGGCCTCTTCTTCTGATATGACCTACCTATGGCATATGCGTCTCGGTCATATGAGTGAGCAAGGTTTAAGTGAGCTCAACAAAAGAAAATTACTGAAAGGCCTCAACTCATGCAAATTGGATTTCTACGAGCATTGTCTCTATGGTAAATAGTCCAAGGTAAAGTTTAACACCGATATTCATTGCACTAAAGGCTTAATTGATTATATTCATTCTGATGTGTGGTGCTCTCCTATTCCATCAAAATCTGGTGCTCGTTATTTAGTCAGTTTTATTGATGACTTTTCCAGAAAAGTGTGGATTTATTTTTTGCATCACAAAGCCGAAGTGTTTTCTGTTTTCAAATGGTGAAAAACTTCAGTTGAAAAAAGGACTGGTAGAAAAATTAAATACCTCAGAAGTGATAATGGCGGAGAGTACAAATCAACAGAATTTCTCAAATTCTGTGAAGATGAAGACATCAAATGCCACTTTACTATCCTAGGAAAACCTCAACAAAATGGTGTGGCTGAAAGGATGAACAGAACCTTATTGGAGAAAGCACGTAGTATGCTTAGTACAGCTAATCTTGATAAAGTTTTTTGGGCAGAAACAGTCAATACAACATGTTTCATTGTGAATCGCTCTCCTCAAACAGCCATTAATTGCAAGACTCCTGAAGTGGTATGGACTGGTCAACCTGCAAATTATTCTTCTTTAAAGATTTTTTGTTACCCTGCTTATGTGCATGTTGTCAAGGATAAGTTAGATGTACATTCCAAAAAATGTATTTTCCTAGGTTATGCCAAAGGCGTCAAAGGATATCATTTGTGGGATCCTACTATTTCAAATGTAATTATTGAGAGATATATAGTATTTGACGAAAGTGTTATGCTAAAATCTCTCAAAAAAGGTTCCAATGATATAATGCAAGTGGAAGTGGAGCATGTAGGTCCTTCAGAAGAAGATATTCAGGGTATGCCCAACTCTCAAGAAAATTCTAAAAATCAAGTTTCTGAAAAGACTCCACTTCGAAGATCTCAAAGAAAAATAAAGCCACATGAAAGGTATGGTTTTGAAGATATGGTAGCTTTTATTTTAGTTACTGACAATGGTGATCCTTCTTCCTATAAAGAAGCAGTGCAGGATAAGAATTCTTCTCAGTGGTAAGCTGCTATGAATAAAGAGATGGATTCCCTTCAAAAGAACCATACTTGGGATCTGGTGAAATTACCAAAATGTAAAAGAGCAATTGGTTGCAAGTGGGTATTTCGAAAGAAAGAGGATTTCTCTAAGATAGATGGTGTTAAATTCAAGACCCGTTTAGTTGCAAAAGGATATTTACAAAAGGAGGGTGTTGACTTTAATGAAATTTTCTCTCTTGTGGTTAAACACACATCTATTCGTTTTCTACTTACTTTAGTTGCTTTTCATAATCTTGAGTTAGAGCAGCTTGATGTCAAAACTGCTTTTCTGCATGAAAAATTAGAAGAACAAATTTTTATGCAACAGCCTGAAGGGTTCATCCAAGAAGGCAAGGAAAATTTTGTCTGCAAGTTGAACAAATCACTTTATGGTTTGAAATAGTCTCCAAGGCAATGGTATAAAAGGTTTGACAGTTTTATGTTGGGACAAGATTTCATCCACTGCAAACATGATTGCTGTGTTTATTTTAAGATGCATGCCAATAACTCGTTTATTATATTGCTTCTTTATGTTGATGATATGCTTATTGCTACTCAAGACATATCTCTACTGAATGATCTAAAGTTTAAAATGAAAAAAGAATTTGAGATGAAAGATTTAGGTACTGCAAGGAAGATTCTCGGCTGGAGATTGATCGAGATCGAAAGCATGGCAAATTATGGCTCAAACAGAGCAAGTATCTCGAGAAGATTATTTCTCATTTTCACATGCAGAATTCAAAACCCGTCAGTACTCCTTTATCATCTCACTTCAAGCTTTCAGCTCAACAATGTCCTTCTACAGATGAAGAGCATGCATACATGGAGAACATCCCATTTTCAAGTGTTGTTGGAAGTCTAATGTATACTATGGTATGCACAAGACCTGATATTGCACAAGCAGTCAGTGTTGTTAGTCGTTACATGGCAAATCCAGGAAAAGAGCGTTGGCAGGCCGTGAAATGGCTATTAAAATATATCAAAGGTACTCTTAATATTTGTTTATGTTTCAACAGGAACACAGTGCAAGAGGCCAAAATTATTGGCTACGTCAATTCAGACTATGCTGGAGACCTTGATCGACGCCGATCCCTCACTGATTATCTTTTCACTCTTTGTGGCGGACCTATTAGTTGGAGGTGTACCTTACAGTCAACTGTAGCATTATCTACAACAGAGTCTGAGTATATGGCAGCTACAGAAGCCGTCAAAGAAGCTCTATGGCTAAAAGATTTGACAAGTGAAATTGATTTTTCTCAACATGTTCTTCCTATTTTTTGCGACAGTCAGAGCGTCATACACCTTGCGAAGAACCAAATGTACCACGCCAAATCAAAGCATATAAATGTCCGATTTCATTTTATTCAGGATATTATTGAAAATGGCGAGATTTCTTTACAAAAGATTCATACTTCAAGAAATCCTACAGATATGTTGACGAAGGTGATTCCGATTGATAAGTTCAAGCTCTATTTGGACTTGATCAATATTCAAGGTCGTTGATCCTATCCCAAGAGGTAATGGCAAAGACATCTATTGAAGATTCAAATTCAGAGAATAAGATGATTCGAGCCAAGGTGGAGACTGTTGACTTTATGGTGTCTCGAATCCGGATTTTCCGGATAGTCTTAATTATATTAGGAAGTTATTTAATGAGTCTAATCCTTATCTAGATTTATCTTCTACTAGAAGACTTGAATTAGTAGAAGTCTTATTTGAGTCAGTCTTCTACTTTGACTCAAACATCATTAGGTCACATCTATAAATACACCATTGATGTAAGGGTTTCAAAATAGCGTGAGAGAGAGATATATAGATCAATACTCTCAATACGTCTTGTGACGTTTAGGCTACTTAGTCTTTTGTAAGAGTCGGCGATATTGGAGTTTCATCTCCATCGTTGTAATCTTCTCTTCCTCTTCTCATCAATACAATATTCTCTGAATCGTCTTCCCCACATATATCTCTTGTGTGCTATCTTTTCCTCTTTTCCGTTCTTCATCTATATCGTGAATTGTGGTGGACATCGATATTTTCCGCAACAAGAAGTAGTTTATTAAATTTATTATATTTCTGTATTTATTTATATATAAATTAAATATTTTTTGTAATATGCTAATTCTCAATTCCCTGCAGTAAAAATTCAACCAAACACAAGAATTCAACAACTTATGAAATTGATCAATTCCATTTGTCAGCCAAACAACAAAATTTAGAATTTAGAAATTGGTCAATTCTCAATTCCCTACAGTAAATACTCATCCAAACACTATAATTATCTAATTCCTTCAATTCCCCGGAATCACTTAATTCCCACAATTCCACGATTCCTAAACCCGAAATCGAACCAAACGCGCCCTAAGAATCAGCTAAGATATCTCAGTGCATCAAATTTTTTTAGTTTTTTTTAGAATTATAGTTTTTTTTCATGAATCACTTTGAACCAATACCTTACATCGCTCTAGGTGTATATTCACTGTTGTCACCATATAATTTCTTTACATATGCTAATAAAAACACTTTATTTGCATTACATACCCTCTTCATCAGCTTCCATTTATTGCCATTGCTGTCATATGGAAACATAATTCTGTCCAGGACACCTACTTCATTTTTGGGGATATATTTGCAATTAGATCCCAAAGCTAAATTATACCGTGAAACACAAAAGGTACACTTTTGCAATACTACTCATCTTTCACAAATGATAATGTGGTTTTGTAGTAATATACATGCCAATGCCACTCTTACAGGGTTATATGCTCAATTCCGAATGGGAGATATGTCTGCTCATCCTTCTACTGAAAGCACACAATTAGCCTTCTTCATAAGGGTATCCTCACAAAAAAAATATTAATAACATGCAAGATGATATCGTGTTGCTTTCCAACATTATTGCCAAGTCAGCTATCTTGATTATTCGGTGCGTTCTAACAATCATTTTAATCTATGGGAAGGCACTTGGGATGACACAAGTTGATAGCAGTACTGAATTACAGCATAACATTGTTACTAGATAAAAACCATACCACCACATCACTTAAATAATCATTAGACAAGTGTTCACTTCAGTAACTACTAACTTTTCTAATTTCTAAATGATGGCCAACTCAAGACTTCTGAGAATAAGTTGATACCACTGTTACTTAAGCATGTTATAATTCCTAAAGTTTAATACATCACTAGCCTAAAAAAAGGATTAAATTGATACAGAATTGGTTTATGAATCATGAAGCTTACTTGGATGAACACCAATCATCATCCTTTTTTGCTCGATCAAAAAGGAGAATCGTCAAAAAAATCACATACAAGTATGGGAGGAACTGAGAAAATCCAGCACAAAAAACAAATTAGAAACATACTATATTTTGTCAAAGGAATTAGCTAGTCATTCAAAGATAGCAGATTTTATGGCTGATTTTATACCAAAATTAGCAGATTCTATGGCTGATTTTATACCAAAGTTAGCAGATTCTATGGCTGATTTTATACTAAAGTTAGCAGATTCTATAGCTGATTTTATACCAAAGTTAGCAGATTCTATGGCTGATTTTATACCTGTAATAATTGTAAATATTTTTCTTATTTAGGATATGCCTTATTTTCTTCAACTTGTATTCATTATATAAGGGGCATTCTTCTCCAAGGAGGACACCAGTTTTTTTGATCAAGTTATCATGGTATCAGAACTTGAGTTCTGAATTCTTCTGTGTCTCTTTCTCTCAGTCCTAGTTCAGTTCATTATTCTTAGTTATTCTGATGAAGTTATCTCAGTCTCATGTCTTCAGACAAGCATGAATTCTTGATTCGTTTCAATGACAAAAACTACTCAGCCTGGGCATTTCACTTCAAGATATTTGTCAAACGCAAAGATCTATCTGATCATACTGATGGCAGCAAACCTGCACCTGACAAAGACAAGGATGAGCACTCCAAGTGGGAAGTCAAGAATGCTCAAATCATGACATGGATTCTAGGATCTGTAGAATCCAACATCATCTTGAATCTTCGACCCTTCAAAACTGCAGCTGAAATGTGGAATTATCTGAAAAAACTCTATAGTCAACACAACACTGCTCGTCGGTTTCAACTTGAATACGAGCTAGCAAGTCTTCAACAGGGCAGTCTCTCAATCTCAGATTTTTATTCTATCTTCATGAATCTTTGGGCTGAATATACTGATATTGTCTATGCTACCTTACCTCCCGAAGGTCTTATTTCTATTCAATCTGTACATGAAACTACTAAGAGGGATCAATTTCTTATGAAATTGAGATCTGAATTTGAAAGCACCAGATCTAATCTTATGAATCGAGAAACTGTTCCATCCTTGGATGCATGTCTCAATGATTTATTTCGTGAGGAACAACGGCTTCTCACTCAAGCCACCATGGAACAAATTAAATCCATTCCTATTCCTATGGCTTATGTAGCCCAAGGCAAGTCAAAAGGTAAGGACATGAGTACTATTCAGTGTTATTGCTGCAAAGAATTTGGCCATTATGCTTCAAGTTGTTCAAAAAAATTCTGCAACTATTGCAAAAAGGATGGACATATTATCAAGGAATGTCTTATTCGACCTCCCAAGAGATCTGGAACGGCATACACTGTCTCAGTTGGTTCTTCTAATGCTGGTAGTTCTGAGGATCAAGCTCATCTGACACAAAGTGCTCCTGCTCCTATTCAATCTGTGACACCTGAAATGATTCAGCAAATGATCATTTCTACATTTTCCGCATTAGGACTCTCAGGTAAACCTTTCTCTAAACCTTCACCGTGGTACTTTGATTCTGGAGCTTCCCATCACATGACAAACAATGTTAAATTCCTCACCAATGTAAATAAATATCCTGGAAATCTCAAGATTTATACAGCTGATGGAAACTCCTTACTTATCACTGCCACTGGTGATGTTTCTTCATCCATAACCAATGTCTTTGTCTCTCCTAACCTTACCACTAATCTTATTTCTGTTGAACAATTAGTTGAAAATGATTGTAAAGTGGAATTTTCTAAATCTGGTTGTGTGGTGCAGGATCAGTAATCGGGGAAGATGATCGCAAGGGGGCCTAAAATTGAACGTATTTTTCCTCTTCAGTTTCCTATGTCTTCATGTTCCTCTTCATCTGTTATCACTTGCAATTCTGCTTATGTTGATTACCGAGCATGGCATAAACGCCTTGGACATCCAAACTCTAATGTGCTTTATACTTTGCTAAATTCTGGTTTACTTGGCAATAAAGGGTCACCATCTCTTAGTACTGTTCAATTTGATTGCAATTCTTGTAGGCTTGGAAAAAGTAAAGTTCTGCCATTTCCCACTCACACACCTAAAGTAGTCCAGCCTTTTGATTTGATACATAGTGATGTGTGGGGAATGGCGCCAGTTACTTCCCATGCTAATTACAAGTATTTTGTCACTTTTATTGATGACTATAGTCGCTTCACATGGATTTATTTTCTGCATTCTAAAGATGAATTGTTTTCTATCTTTAAGCTTTTTCATGCACATATTCAGACCCAATTTTCTGCTAGTATCAAAATTCTTCGTTCTGATAATGGGGGAGAATACATGTCTCATTTATTTCAAGAATTTTTACAAACCAATGGTATAATTTCTCAAAGGTCTTGTCCTTCAACCCCTCAACAGAATGGGGTGGCCGAAAGAAAGAATCGACACCTTCTAGATGTTGTTCGCACCCTCCTATTAGAGTCATTTGTACCCTCTCGTTTTTGGTGTGAAGCTCTCTCAACTGCTGTCTATCTCATCAATAAGTTACCTTCTCCTTCCTTGAATCATGTTTCCCCTTTCTTTCGGTTATTTGGTCATACCCCAAATTACTCTAATCTTCGTACTTTTGGTTGTGTGTGTTATGTTCATCTTCCTACACACGAACGGACAAAACTAACAGCTCAAGCTGTTCAATGTGCTTTTCTAGGCTATTCGGTGCACCAAAAAGGTTTTCTTTGTTATGATCCCAACCTACGACGTATTCGGGTTTCTCGAAATGTGATTTTTTTTGAAAATCAGTATTTTTTTTTCACACACAAGGATGACCTTTCTCCTTCATTCTCTATTTTGCCAATGTTTACTAATTATTCTGAAGATTCCATGCCTTCAAAGCCTCTCATAGTCTACCAACGACGCAAGATTCCAGCACCTCTCGGGCCCCCTCCAGCTCATTCCCTTAATGCTGATCCTGTTCCAACAACTGCACCAGCACCTCTCAGACAAAGTACTCGAGTTCGTAAACCACCAGATAGGTATGGTTTCACCTCTCCTTTATCTTTGACAGCCACCTTGTCCTCTATTCCTATTCCATCATCCTATAAGTAGGCTATGGAGCATGAATGTTGACGGAGAGCTATTGAAACAGAACTTCTTGCACTTGAAGAAAACCAAACATGGGATATTGTACCGTGTCCACCATCTGTGAAACCTCTTGGTAGTAAGTTGGTGTTTTCTATCAAGCTCCGTTCTGATGGATCCATAGAACGTTACAAGGCTAGATTGGTGGTTCTTGGCAACAAGCAAGAGTATGACCTAAATTATGAAGAGACCTTCGCACCAGTAGCCAAAATGACCACTGTACGAACAATACTCGCCCTAGCAGCATCACAATCATGGTCTTTACATCAAATGGATGTAAAGAATGCTTTCTTGCATGGTGATCTCAAGGAGGAAGTTTACATGAAACTTCCCTACGGTATGCCCACTTCTTCCCCTAATGAAGTTTGCAAACTAAAACGCTCTTTGTATGGATTGAAGCAGGCACCACGAGTATGGTTTGAAAAGTTTCGATCGACCCTCCTTAGTTTTTCATTTACACAAAGCCAGTATGACTCCTCACTTTTTCTCCAACGGACATCCAAGGGCATAGTTGTTCTTCTTGTTTATGTGGATGACATTGTCATCACCGGTTCTGATATGGAGGCTATATCTAAACTTCAGAATTTGTTGCACTCTACTTTCCACATGAAAGATCTCGGCCCACTCACCTATTTTTTGGGGTTAGAGGTGCATCATCAGCCTCAAGGTATCTTCTTGAATCAACACAAGTATATTATGGATTTGGTTCAGCTAGCAGGACTCACAAACACTAATTCTGTTGACACCCCAATGGAAATTAATGTAAAATATCGATGGGGTGAAGGGGAACTTCTTGAGGATCCCACTTTATATCGCAAGCTGATTGGAAGTCTTATCTATCTAACTATCACCCGCCCGGACATCTCTTATGCTGTCCATATTGTCAGCAAGTTCATGCAAGCCCCTCGGCATCTCCACCTATCTGCAGTCCGCCGCATCATCAGATATATCCTGGACACACAAAGTCATGACTTATTCTTCCCTACTGGTTCTTCCCTCAAACTACAGGCCTATAGTGATGCAGATTGGGCTGGTTGTCCGGACACAAGAAAATCAACTACCGGATGGTGTATGTTTCTTGGTGATGCTCTTATCTCTTGGAAATGCAAGAAGCAAGACTCGGTCTCCAAATCATCCACTGAGGCGGAGTACCGTGCCATGTCTACTGCATGCTCAGAAATCATTTGGTTACGTGGTCTTTTAACAGAGCTTGGTTTCACCCAAGATCAACCTACTCCCTTACATGCTGACAACACTAGTGTCATCCAAATTGCAGCCAATCCTGTCTACCATGAACGCACAAAGCACATAGAGGTTGACTGTCACTCTATCCGGGAGGCCTATGATCGCCAAGTTATCACTCTCCCACATATCTCCACTACTCTACAGATTGCGGATATTTTCACCAAACCAATAACACGACAGCGACATAACTTTCTTGTTAGCAAATTGATGCTTGTTGACTTACCCGCATCAATTTGAGGGGGGATGTCAAAGGAATTAGCTAGTCATTCAAAGATAGCAGATTTTATGGCTGATTTTATACCAAAATTAGCAGATTCTATGGCTGATTTTATACCAAAGTTAGCATTCTATGGCTGATTTTATACCTGTAATAATTGTAAATATTTTCCTTATTTAGGATATGCCTTATTTTCTTCAATTTGTATTCATTATATAAGGGGCATTCTTCTCCAAGGAGGACACCAGTTTTTTTAATCAAGTTATCATATTTTGCATCTTGAATAGTGTTGTACTAATTCCAGACAAGCTTACATGGTTGAAAAGAGCTGGAACAGTCCAAAAAAATGGAGCTAATATCTCTGGTACATAGTGGAAGTGGCAAGACAAACCCCACGTGTAAAAGCCTCAAAATGAGCAGAGTTGTAATAAATATAATACAAGATTTTACCAGCCATAATGGTGTATCAACCATTAAAGCAAATGCATTCAACGATGATGCAACTCAGCTTTGAGTCATGATTTTTAGGTATCTAATATTAAAAAATGGTTAAACCATGCATCAAAAACCCACAAGCCAGAAGTAGGAAGTTAAAGCAAAAGACATTCAACAATGATGCAACTCAGTTTTGAGCCATGATATCAGGTATCTGACATTAAAAAAGGATTAAAACATGCATCCAAAACCCACCTGCCAGAAGTAAGAAGAAGGCTATTATTTGTCTCCCCTTTTGTAGTTTGATAGGTGGCCACTATCTGTTAGATGTTCATAGGCAATATTATATGTATAACATTATTTCTTGCAGAAGCAAGAATCTGACAGAAAAAATTGCACATGGAAGAAATCTTGTGCCCAAAAGCTGGTTGCATTAGGGAATGAAACATTTGATGGAACCTTCCCCCAAATCTTACACTTCCCATTTGTTCTACGGAATTCTTGTCTTTGCCTGTCACAATCATAGTTGATGTATATGCACAGAAGTCCAGCAACAAGTATAGATAATGCAAGCTGCAAGACAGAATCCATTTAGAAAGCTGTTTCTCACTGATAATATATAACCAAAAGCCATGGAAGAATATTAGTAAGAATGCAAGGTTTGCAAAGAAAGCTGGAAAAGAAAGCAGCTTACTACTGTTAAATCACTAACAAAGCTCACATCCGGATCATGAAGTGAAAAAAATTCTACTTACCTGGGTTCCCAGGCGCACAGGATGGTTAACAAGGTACATCCCAGGAGAAGTATACACAGATCAGACCCATATCAAGCATCCCCAACAAATATAGAACCCAGCTGATAATGTATAAATGGAGCATGTCATCAGGCAGGCAAATTGGAATTTGGTGGATCGACATAAAGAAAACAATAACAATGATGAGGGTGAGGATTTAAATTGTGAAGGTAAAGAACTCCTGTCAATCAGCAGGATGTGTTGGAGCAAATATGCATTTGAACAGAAGAATATAGAATCAAATGCATGCATTAGAAACTATTTTTCTTACCTCTATTGTGAGCAATATCCATTGTGCACCAATATCCAGATTCCCACCAAAAGAACTTAGTGACATACACAAGCATCAACACAGTATTTACAAGCATAGAGTCTGCTACTCGCCCATTCTCCTCATACTACAATTTACAAGAAGAGAAAACTAGGAACAGGGTACATTTCAGATGTGACAAAATCACAAATTATAGGTTTAGTAATAGACTTGCAATATACAGCAATTGACTTTACAATTCGATGAGAACAAAGTCTAATAAATTATTGAAAAAAATGAGTGTCAAATGAATGAGAATGAGGATTAAGAAATTACTGGAATTTTCAGGATAATGGGCATCAAAGGGCCAGCTAGTGCTACGCTACAACAAGAATCAAGGCCCTATAGATTTGTCTCATTTCAGTCATAAAATCACAAAGCTTATGCAACAGCAACCTTTCACATTAAATGAAAAAATTGAAGTCTAATCATGAGTCAACCATATCTGCCCACACAAGCTCAGAAGATTTCAAGCACATAGCTAGAATTGCATATCACCAAGCCTAAAACAAGTGGCCTATAGATTCAGAAATCCTACAACCCTTAAATGACAATGACCAGTTAAAATTCAAAAAGAATAGGAAAGGAGAGGCAAAATATCTGATTGGTTTAGCCAATCAGTATAGAACACTGCAAACATTTAAGCACCAAACTAAACTTAGGAATAACAAAATAATGAATGAAAGGAGAAAAAAACCTGTTTGATTTAGCCAATCAGAATAGAACACTGCAAACATTTAAGCACCAAACTGAACTTAGGAACAACAAAATAATGAATGCAAGGACAAAATAAACCAGTTTGATTCAATAAGTCACAGCTAAAACAGCCCAGGACATCATACCAAACAGGCAGTTTGTGAAAACCTTGATATCAAAGTTTTTGCCAATCGAGGGTACAACTCCATTCCCTGCAAACAATGCAATGAAACAATAAGCATATAATTGCTTCAACTTCAGGCTTTGCACTACTGAAACACAGAGACAACCGCCCTCAATAAGCACTTCTCAGATAAATGTCAACACATGCAATATGCTTCTTATGTAATATCTTTCACATGATCACAAATATACAGTACTCCATTAAGGTATTTATGGGCGTATAATTTTCTACAAGATGAAGGAAACTAGAAATACTTTATCAAAGCCTCCATCTTGACAAATTTATTGATATATATGTGACACATGAACTTTTTTGCTTGCCACCCATTATTTAACATTATTAATATGAATAGTTTTATTCTATTCATATACATCAAAAGAAAAAAAAAATCTATCATCTATAGATTAAGTTGTCATGTTGGATTCTATCATCAACCAGTGTTTTTTATCCCACATCCCTTTAGATATCAATTTGAGCAAGAATTTGCATGAGTTTCACATTGATCATATGAAGGCTTATATCCAAAGATGAGTGAATCAAAATCCACATGGAACTCAACAATCAATGACACACATAAAAAAAAGAATGATAGGTTTACCCAATAGAAATAAATTATAACATTCCCAGATGATCCAGAATCAGAAGATGAAGGGAGTCAGGCGACCCTTTAAGCAAAATCATAGAAGAGCATTTAGGAACATAGAAAACAAAATGTGATCATTTTGCTAGTTTCTGATCCATAGCATGTTCACTTTTATATACAAAAAGACACAAGAGACAAGGCCCCCTGTTACAAGAGCCACATATATTTCTCCCAGATGATCATACACAATTGCAGGGTTGAATATACCAAATCTGAATGGCAAAAGAAAGAAACAGATGTTCATTGTCTAATTGCCACCATTACCCTAAGATTCTTGAAAATAACTTGAGCAGGAAAATTATGTGAGAATAAAACCAAAGAAAGAAGGGAAGGAACATTCAGTTAAGTTTAATAATACAATAAACACGATAACAAATTCTACATTCAACAAATGCCATGAAAAGCTACTAGAAGCAAAAATGATGAATGAACTCCTACCCAGCACCTGATAATCTAAGCCTCATCCTAGCTTAGAAAAGCCAGGACAGATCAGTTCTAACACCTGTAGTCATTTGAATAGAAGAAATGTAATAATAGACCATTTTTTTTGCCTTTAAATCAGTTGAACCTTAAGGATATAAGTAGTCTCATATGCATTGAAAATACTGTCTGGATTCAGGATGCAGAACAAAAAAAAAATTTTTAAAAAAAATCAAGATCATACTTTAGAATGAAGACACAAAAGGAAAATTCCAGAAAAGCAACAAACTAACTTAATCCTACAATATTGGTTCATGCTTTCTTCTATTGACAGCAAAAACAAAAAAAAAAAAAAAAAAAGAGATTCTTACCACCAGAGGCTGAGATAAGTTATCAATGTCCCTGCATAAGCTTGCAGTCCATTTGCCTGCACAAAAAATATAAAATAAATGACATGGACAGATTTATCATGGAAATGAAATAAAATTGACTACATGCAACAGCATGGACAGATTCATGCAACACAAAGTTGATTTTCTATGCTTCCTAGATGACTCAAAAGCATTTTACAAGTCAGGGAATCGGAAACCTTATAAACAGGTACATTTCCTGTAGGAGAAATTGGGCCTTCAAACCTTTTTCCCTCTAGTGCAAGCTGAAGAATAGCTTCAAATGCACCAAAACAAGCAATTATTTTCCATGCACTTGGGGATGGTCTTGGCCAGATATCTGTGAATCGCTGTAGGCCATTTTGCTTGAGATATTCAAATGTCTGTAACACAGACCCATCAGCACGAACCATTGTATAACATCTGCAGCACAAAATCATAAAAATAGTTAATAAGCATCAGCTTACGATTCAAAATTACAACGTAGATTGCCCAAGACAAGTAAAATTTGTACTCTCGATAACACTTGTTGCAAAGACTCAAAAGGCATATTAAGCATAATTTTAAAGCATTCAGGCATCAGTAACAACATTGACTCCAATTCCACTCACCATTTTATTCCAAACATAAATTAAGCATTTGCCGTCATGAACAAACAAGCAACCCATAAATGCCCACAAATGCCCACGAAGCCAGATGTAGAGCTCCCTGCTTATCACTCTACGGGATGGCCTCAGATTCCTATTAAAGACGCAAAATTTAATAATTCTCCATACTAAGAAACCCAAGGCTCCATCCGCAAAAATCCAGCTGGTTACACCATAACAAAATCGACAAAAAACGATGGAAATCCGTCCGAATGCAGCAAAAAAAAAAAGTGAAATCCTCCAGAAATAGATAGGAAACAACAGATCAAGACGACTTGGCACAAGCCAAAATTCACCATTAATCGCGATTTCGATCACAAGACAGGAAATCAGAAAGGGAGGCTTACAGGAGGATGACGAAGGGCGCGCAGAGGGCGTGGACGGAGACCATGGAGGCGTAGGTGACTAACTGACGTAGGATGGTCAAATAAAAGTTTAGAAATTTAGAGCGAAAAGAAGCTAATTTAAAAATTAAGGGATTATAATAAATTATTTGATTTATTTTTTATTTAATTTAGAATTTATTTTATTTAGTACTTTTTTTTATTGAAATTCTTTTTATTATTGTGTCATGAATTTTTCCTAATTTGAATTAATTAGGTCCTATTCTTAAATTTTACCAATCCAATATTGAGTTTGAACTAAATTTATTCAGTTTAGGACTTGGGAAGAATAAACTATTATTTAAAATTTTTCTTTTCGTACGTTAACTTATTTAGGACTTCTACCAATTCAATTAATATATTTAAGCTGAGTTGTATTCAATTTAGGACTTGGAAAAACAGAAACCTACTAAAATAAAATTTATGATAATTATATAAATAGGCCTCAGTCTTGTGAACGTGGAAAATTATTTTTATTTTCAATAAAATTCTACTTTAATAAATTTTCTCTTTTCTTTGTGTACTCAAGGAGTTCTTAACAGAGGCAACAGTATTTTTCTCATTTACCACACTTGTTACGTCAAAATGGTATCAGAATGAGACTCTACTTACTTAATGTCTAACGATGATCCAATCAATAGCAACCCTAAGAACATTGCTCTTGTGAGCAATTACATCAGCCGTAAGTATTTTGACTTGATCATGAAGTCAATCCAAAACTCACTTGTAAGCTTGATGCTAATGATGGATCAACTTAAAGGCTTGAATCTTCCATGTCGACATATTGATAAAGTGACTTGCGATCCAATTAGTCGAGAAAAGGTTTCACAAGTGAATTCAAATGGTTTACAAGTCCTTGAAAACTCCAGCGATGAAAAAATTGAAGACATCCTTCAACAACCAGTTCTGAGCATGATAGATATTATAATTTTCGCTTAAAGATTGATCTCCCAT
This sequence comes from Trichopus zeylanicus subsp. travancoricus, assembly GCA_005019695.1. Taxonomy (NCBI): domain Eukaryota; kingdom Viridiplantae; phylum Streptophyta; class Magnoliopsida; order Dioscoreales; family Dioscoreaceae; genus Trichopus; species Trichopus zeylanicus. Next base: position 350,491 of record RXID01022135.1, read on the forward strand.
TTTTTAATAGCCAACTTCAAATTGAAGATTTTTCGATTGGTTTGTTAAAGTAGAGCGGTTCTTCGACTATATAGAGATTCTAGATTCAAAGAAAGTAAAGCTTGTTACTTACTGACTCAAGAGGGGTGCATCGCTTGGTGGAAATGCATCCAGTTAGAAAGGGCATGCCAAAATAAAGCTTCAATTCGAGTATGACCACGGATGAAGACTTTCCTCGAAAAATAATTCCTTCCCATAGATTATGATTAAGTACTCTTTCAGTAATATTAAAATTGTCGACAAGATAATCGCAGTATGAAGACTTATGCTGAGGAGTTCTATTGCCTATCAGCACGTAATATTCTAACGGAGACTAAATCTCATTAAGTAACAAAATTCATCGATGGGCTATGCACAATCATCCAAGATAGAATTTTCTTATAACCTATTTGGACACTTAATAAGGCTGTGGGAGTGCAACTCGTGTGGAGTTTCAATTGGAACGACCTGTCATCAAAAATCAGATGAGGAGGACGATTGGTGAGAATTCAAAAGAACCATAATCTATTCCTAATAGAGGTACAGCTACATAATATCCTCAACCTCCCACATAAGTGAATTTTGAAGTTAGACCCTCAAGGCCATCAAGAAATATCACATCAGCAAAGAACCCAAGTTTAAATCTTGATCTAAAGTACTATCGCCGTGAAAAATGTGAAAATCATTCTAATATTTGTTCATCATGACAACGTGTGAAACTGTCTATTGAAGATAATTTTGTGGTTGAGAATTTACATAATTCAAAAGATGATGACCTAGTTTGTGATCAAGAAAACTATGAAGATGGAATATTTGAGGAGTCTAACGGTGAAATGTCATCTTTAGTAATTCAAAATATGATGTACAACTCAAATATGAGAAAAAACTTATAACGTCACAATATCTTTCGTACTCAATGCACAGTAAATGGCAAGATCTGCAATATGATTATTGATGGGGGAAGTAGTGAGAATATCATCTCCAAGATTATAGTTGATAAGTTTCAATTGAAAACGAAATCACATCCCTTTCCTTACAAAATTGATTGGATTAAAAAGATTAGTAAAACCAAAGTAACTAAACAGTGTCAAATTTATTTTTTGATTAAAAAATTCTACAAGGATGAGATAATCTATAATGTTGTGGATATGCATGCATGTCATATCTTTTTTGGCAAACATTGATAATTTGATAGAGATTTTACCCATCGTGGATGAGATAATGGCTACATCTTCTTTAAAAATAGAAAGAAAATTATCCTTATCTTCATTAGCAAACAACATTAATCCAAAATTTTACAAAAGGAGAGTCACTCTTTTCTAATTGTACAAAATTTTATAAATGAGCCGAAAGAGACTGCTCAAATATTTGTTGTGATTGAGAAAGGAATGAAAACAATGCCTACTGAAGCTCCAAAAAGCTTATAACCCTTCCTAGATGAATTCAAGGAAATTATGTCCGATGATCTTCCAGATGAATTACCCTCAATGAGAGATATTCAACATCATATTGACCTTATTCCTGGAGCAAGTTTACCAAATATGTCCCACTACAGAATGAGCCCAAAAAAGTCATAAATTTTGCAATGTAAGGTTGAAGAGTTGATCAAAAAAAGAATTATCAAAATCAACATGAGCTCATGTGCAATTTCAGTCTTATTGACACCTAAGAAAGATGAAAATTAGCAGATGTGTGTAGATAGTCGAGCCATCAACTGAATCATGATAAAGTATAAATTCTCAATTTCTTACTTAGAAGACATGCTGGATATATTGGAAAGGTCAAAAGTGTTCTCTAAGATAGATTTGAGGAGTGGATACCACCCGCTGATGAATGAAAAACAGCTTTCAAAACGAAAGAAGAACTTTATGAATGACTTATTATGCTTTTTGGACTTTCAAATGCACCAAGTACCTTCATGTGATTAATGAATCAAGTACTCAAACCTTTCATTGGTCATTTTATTATTGTTAATTTGATGATATCTTAGTGTACAATCGTAATGAAGCAGAACATAAAAAGCATCTAGCAGAAGTATTTATTGTACTGAAAAAGGAGAAGTTACACATCAACTCAAAGAAATGTCATTTTATGATTGACCACTTGGTATTATTGGAATTCATAGTGAGTGCCGAAGGTATTCATGTTGATGAAGAAAAGGTAAAAGCTATTAAGGAATAACTGATACCAAGAAGTGTGTCAGAAGTTAAGAGTTTCCATGGTTTGGCGACATTCTATTGGAGGTTTGTTAAAACTTTAGTTCTATTATGGCACCAATAAGTGAGTGTTTGAAGCAAAGTAAGTTCTCCTGAACTTAAAAAGCTAATAGAAATTTTGAGTTGATCAAAGAGAAGTTATCTACTACACCTGTCTTGATACTGTCTAACTTCGAGAAGTTATTCGAGATAGACTGTGATGCTTCTCACATAGGCATTGGAGTCATTCTATCCGAAGAAAGAAGACCAATAGCTTTTTATAATAAAAAGTTAAGTGAAGCTCGAAAGAAGTGGTCAACATATAAGCTGGAGTTTTATGCGGTCGTATAAACAATTTGTCATTGGAAGTACTATCTAATTCAACGAGAGTTCATTTTACATACTGACCAACAAGCTTTGAAATTCATTGATAGCCAGAAAGACTTGAATCGCATGCATGGTCGATGATCATCATTCTTACAATAATACACCTACGTTTTGAAATACAAATTTGGACAAAAAAATAAGGTAACTGATGCTTTGAGCCGCAGGGCAGCCTTGATGGTAACTATAAGCAAAGAAGTTGAAGGATTTGATTATTTGAAGAAATTATATGCTGAAGATAAAGATTTTGAAGAAGAGTTTAGAAAGTATCAAGCAGGATAAAAAAGTGATTTATATCTCCATGAAGACTTTCTCTTTAAGGGTTATTGTCTTTTCATTCCAAGATGCTCAGAAAAGGTGGTGAAAGAGCTGCATAGCAGTGGCCTAACAGGACATCTTGGGCGTAATAAGAGCATTACACTTGTTAGAGATCGCTACTATTGACCACAACTTAAGAGAGATGTCGGTCGCTTCATACAAAGGTGTTATGTATACCAAATAACCAAAGGAGCCTCTCAAAACACTGGCCTTTATACCTCATTTCCTTGGTCAAATCCCCATGGGAGGATCTATCGATGAATTTTGTTTTGGGCCTCCCTAGGTGATGTAGGATAACTATATTTTTTTTTACAATAAAATTAGAGATTCAGTCCAAATTCAATTCTAACTCCAATTATGATGTGTCAAAATTAGTACAACTATAGTCCGAAGGCCATATCTCCTAAGATATTCATCCAAATTCAAAAAAATAATATCCGTTGGAAAGATGAGATCGATTCCTATAATTGTCTTATTTTCTATTTTAGCTAATTCTGATTTTATGTTAGTTAAAATTAGGGTTTATTTATCAGTCCGAGTCAATAATAGTTTTAACCCAATAAGAAATAGGATTTAGATATCTTTATTTAAGATATGTTAAGTAGAATTTCTAATGGAGTCTAAGTCTTATTTTTAGTTTATAATAAGTAGGACTCTAAGTTTATTAGAGAGATATATGTATAGCCCAAAGTTGTAACAAAAAAATTTTTCTATCAATAATATTCTCTTATTTTTTTGTTTATTCTCTTTCTATCTTCTTTGTGGATTCAAGGATCTATCGTGGTAAAGAGATGGTGATCTTTTTCCTATCCCTCGTGCGCTCTCCCAATGCATCAAGTGGATCTAACATGGTGAGAAAATGGTAATCTTCTTCCTATCTCTCGTGCCCTCTGCAGCTGCATCAAGAGAATCTATCATTATGAGAAGACGGTGGCATTCTCCTTATCTCTCGTGTCCTCTCCTACTACATCACTAGGACTCAACGAGGTTTAGATTCAATATTTAGTGTTGTCAATATATTTTTCAAGATGGCACACTTCATTCCATGTAAAAAGACAACATATGCAACAAGGGTGACTAATTTATTCTTTCAGGAGATTATAAGGCTACATGGAGTGCTAAAGATCAACACTTCTGATTGTGACACAAAAGTTCTAAATCACTTTTGGAAGATATTGTAAAAACGGTTTGAATGTCTCTATAATTTAACAGTACTTATCATTCTCAAATAGATGAGCAAACTAAAGTGATGAATCGAACACTTGTAAATATCATTCGGTATCTTACAGTAGACAAGCCAAAGCAATGAGACAATGCACTTACACAAACTAAATTCGCTTTCAATAGTATGAAGAATAGGTCCATGAAAAAATCGTCATTTGAAATTGTCAATAGAAGAACTCCAAAACACCTGCTGGACCTAGTAGTATTACCCAAATTGTCGGGAGCAAGAATAGCTACAGATAACATGATAGAGAGAATTGTTGAAGTGCATACTAAAGTAAAGAAAAAATTAGAAGAATCCAATGTCAAATACAAAACTAAAGCAGACATTCATGAGCATCCAAAAGAGTTTCAAGAAGGAGATCTGATGATAGTGCACTTGAGGAAGGAACAGTTTCTAGTTGAAACTTACAACAAATTGAAGCAGAAAGAAATTGGGCCACTGAAGATACAAAGAAAGATAAATGACAATGCCTATGTCATCGACCTCCCAAAGAGAATCTCAAACACTTTTAATATTCAAGATTTGTTTAACTACCATGCACCTGAGGACTACAAGTTACGACAAAATAAATCAAGGACGAGTTCTTTACAAGAAGAGGACACTGATGTAGGGCATTTAAATGAAAAGGTTTAGAAATTTAGAGTCAAAAGAAGCTAATTTATAAGTCAAGGAGTCATGATAAATGATTTGATTCATTTTTTAATTTAACTTAGGATTTATCTTATTTAGTACTTTTCTATGTTGAAATTCTCTTCATTATAATGTCATAAATCTCTCCTACTTTGAGTCAATTAGATCTTATTCTCAAATTCTACCAACCCAAGATTGACTTTGAACTGAATTCTATTCAGTTTAGGACTTGAGAAAAATGAATCATAATTTAGGATTTTTCTTTCCATAGGTTAACTTATTTAGAACTTCTTACAATCCAATTAATGGGCTTAAGCTAAGTTGTATTCAGTTTAAAACTTGGAAAGACAGAAACCTATTCAAATAGGATTTTTGATAATTGTATAAATAGACCTCAGCACTGTGGGAAACTACTTTTATTCTCAATAGAGTTCTAATTTAGTAAATTTTCTTTTTTCATTGTGATAACTATTAAGTATATTTACCAGATTGATCCTCATTTTATAATTACCCGTTTTGAAAAATATTTTATGCCGCTCCATAAAAAAATGCTCTACATCATTTTTCACTTTTGGTGATATGAAAGATCTTAAAGAGAAAAAAGGAAGTTTCTTTGAAGAAAAATAAGAAAATTTATCTGCCATCCCATTTTCAGAAGGAAAAATGAAAGTAATGAATAAAAAAAATTCAAATTTTGGTATTTTGAGTCTTTTGACAGTGTCGAGGCCACTAATACTTGATAGGAGTGAGTAAAACCAATTTACCATATCAGTTTTGCATAGTTTAGAATCACAACCAGATTTCGATTCTTAAACAATCGAGGACCGGAATCGTACTGATTTGAGTAAAAAACTAATTTTTCGGTTCCAATTTTAAATCGATTCTAAACCTATTCTAAAGCTGATATACCGATTTTTTTAATTATTTATTTTAAAATATTTTATTTTATATTAAAATCTTATAAAAATTTAATTTTAAATACACTAATACACAAATTATCCAAAAATTTTATTTATTCATTATAATCCTATAAATATATAATTTTAAATATATTAATATACATATAACAAAAAATAGTTATATTTTAAAATTTTATATTATATATATGTTTTTTTAATAATCGATACGGTTCCGATATACTAATTTTTTACAAAATATAAAATCGAAATCAAAACCGGATTTTCGGTTCTATCAAAATTAGAAATTAAAACCATATCGATTTGTTTTGAGAATTGATTTTTCAATATGGTTCTCAATCGGCATAATTCAATATACTGATTTTTCAATTTTTTTTGTTCACCCCTAATACTTGATGGGTGTTCCAATATTAGCCTATTAGTGGTAGAAAACAAATCCTGTGGGAGCAAATACAGCTCAACTATTGTGATGTCATTTCTAAAAAATGAAAAGAATGAATCCCACAAAAAAATACATATAATTCCTTATATATTATGAAAATTATATATAATTTTATTTAAATTAAAAAATTTGTATATAACTATTTGAATCATCAATGAAGTTATAAATATCCTCTCCAATTAAATTTTACCGATATAAAAATATTTGAAAATATTTTGTTAGACATTATTTTATCAAATGATATGATCCGTAATAGTAACGGACCGTATTCAACACTACCTTTAAAAAAATGATTGTCAGACACTGCTTACAACCTACAGACGTATAAAACGTATTATGTTTGACCTATTTTTTAAAAAAATATTCAAAATATAGATAAATATATATATATTACAAGAATAACTAGTAATGAATTAATTTTTAATTGATTAAGATTCTTAATTTTTTTCAAAAAAATCTAAATTTGAATCTTAGCAATGGAAAAAGAGAAGAAGGAACTAGGAATTTTAAAACGAAAATATTGATGGGCCGGTTTACAGATCATAGGACCATTTTGACATCTCTACATATGAATGTCCAAAATAATTTTTTTACAAAATAAGCATTTTTAAAATTTAATTGACATATTTTTATTTTAAAATACAATTATGCTCTCTAACAATTGGATTGTAGATAGAGCTAGCCGTCACAATTATAATTGTTTAAGTCATAGAAAAGACAAAAAAATTTTCATTTAAGATTTATGAACGATTATTCTTTTCAATTTTCTCTCAAGCTCAACTACTTTTTTCGTTGTTTCATGTATTCCCATTATTCTCTATAGGGAAACTTACCAGTTCATAACAGCATGGATGTGTTGGCAGCAGCAGCATTGTCTTATGGCAATGAAGAGGGTCCCAAGTTGGTATTGCTTTTGTTGATCTAAAATTTTACAGATAGTTTTTTACCTGCCAAGTTAAGCTGGGAAGCTCTTTGTTAAATTACTGAACTTTTCTCCCATATCACAATTTTGTTTTCCAAACAATATTGACCTTGTGTAGTAGCTTATTAATTATCAAACTCTGATTTAACCTCATGCAGGTGCATAAACTAGATAAAGAGAGCGGTGGATTGCTGCTCATGGGAAGAACAAAAGAAAGCTTTGTCAGACTAAGCTGGTTGTTCAGTAACATAAATTTAGCCAAAACTTCTTCTAAGGTATGCAGCAAAATTCCTTTCCATTAACATGTGAAGCAAATTTGAGGATTGCATAGCTATTGTACAAGTGAAATTGGAGTGTTCCTTTGCAGAGTAAGGCCTCACGGATAAAAATTTGGTTGGCTAATAAATAATTATTGACTTCCATACCCAAAGACTGTCAACTGCATTTAGTAACTTTCAGGTCAAGAAGTGGTATCTGAAAAGGCAATAGAGTTACGAGTATCTAAAGTTCACTGACTTTCAAAAGACCTCAGATGTTGTCTTCTTTCACAATACATTTGTTTGTTCTAACTGAAATCGAGATGCTTCAGCAACATTGCCATTTTGTATGGAAATTCTTTGTTTTTTAGATTGACTGGCTGATTGTTCTCCACATTACTGCAATTTTTGCATTTACTGTAAAGTAATTTGTGTAACTGCTTACATAGATCTGGAATAATTCCTGCAAGGCAACAACACAGAGGTATTAGGCCTTGGTCATTGGCTGCCCAAAAGAAGAGAAGGAATTATTTCTGCTCCACTGTCAAAGGTGACTCCTGCTATTTCTTGTTTTCCCTTTCCTTTTGATCTGACATAGATCATCTAAAAGCTAATAAAATTATTATTTAGGAATACTGAAGCCATAGCCAATTAGCAGCTAACTTGGAACCTCATGCAAACTATACAAGTGTTCTTGATGAATGATCAACTAGAGAAGAAGGTTGATATCTAGCCGACACCTCTATAAATACTTGAGATGCTGATGATCTTTCTTTTTATTAGCTAGCTATGCCCTATTTTCTCAGGTAAATAGTAGTGGCCTTTCTAAGTCAGTGTGTATTTGAAGTTTTTTATGGAGCAAATGTGAGATGTAACTCAGCACATAAGACAGCAGTCATGAGTGAAACATGGTTTTTTCCTTCATTACTTTGCTTTTAACTGCTTGTTATAGATAAATAACTGCAAAAAAGAACCTGAAATTCTGAATGTTGTCTTTCATTTAAACTAAATATCGTTTTGTACAATTGCATTACGTTTCTGACTTTGATATATAGCTTTTGAGTTTGAAATTGTTGAAGCAGTTACCCTTGATCTTGGGTGCTTCTTAATGATGGAAAAGCAGAAAGGATCATTCTGGCTCACCCCTCAGGTGTAGACACTGCCCAAGAGGCTATAACAGAGTATCGAGCGCTTAGACCAATTATCAATGGGTGTTCATGGATTGAGTTACAGCCACTCACTGGTCGGAAACATCAGGTAAATTCAATCAAGATCTAAACTTTGAATATTGAATTGACATTGGTAGCTCCATATACCATATCAAACCCATATTGATATGTATCTGTACAGTACCAGTGTCTTTTTACTAAAGAATTAAAAAAAATCTATACAAATTGAGAAATGCAAAAAGGTTAGTGAAAAAAATGAAAGTTGCTGAAAACTAACTCCACTTCACCTGGACATTAAAGCTTGAATTGAACAGTACAGATGTTTGTCCATTGACTGATATAAGTTCAAATTGCCTCAAAGCTATGTTTGTGCCTCGCAGCTTCCTGACCATTGTGCAGAAGCACTTGGCACTCCAATCGCCAGGGACTACAAGTATGGCTGGTTCGTGCACCAGAGATGGAAGCAGATGCCACAAGCAGACTATGAGGCACTGACTGGGCTTCCCTACAAACTGCAGAGGCCAGAGGGTCTCGAGATTCGGAAAGGAAGTGTCCTATCCAAGGTTCCGTTGCTGCACTTGCACTGCAGAGAAATGGTGATTCCAAACATTGCGAAGTTTCTGGGGAATTCAGGCGAGTGGCACAATGATGGCCAGAAATGGGCTTCTCAGAAGCCCGACCTTCTCCAGTAGGTTGTGCCAATGCCTTCCCACGTGAAGATTAGTTGGAACTGTCATGTCCTCATACTTGGTGTAACATTATTTAGGTTTTTAGTGTTCCTCAGAGCTATGTATTTTTGGTGTAACATTATTCAGGTATCCTACTTCCGATGATTAGGTGCTAACGATTTGCAAGCCAATCAGACCATGAATCCAGTCATAGGCCAATTGTTTGAATCAGCAAGTTTATTTGAACGGTTGCCAAAAAAGTTCATTTGAATTGATTAATTTGTATATAAACCCTAAAGTGGGGACAGATGTCCTGCTTTTATTGGTTTCCTCATTTTTTGTTTAGGCTGTTAGGTGAAGTAACAGGCTATTCTCGAGTGGCTCCAAAAGATGTGGAAGTCAAAAAAGGTTGAAATTAAGTATTAGATAGACAAATATGTACTTCAAAATAAGATTTTAAAGTTTCGGTTTTTGGTTCGATATCCAGCGAAATCGATACGTTTCAGTCATTTTAGTCGAAATTATTTTCGTTTCAGTTTTGGTCAAAAGATTCTTTTAATTATTAATTATGTGTTGTCCAGAGTTTGACTATATTTTGATTGTGTTTGGACTTCAAATTAAAAATACGATAAAATTTTGAAAAAAATTTCAAAAAAATTTATAATTAATTTTTACCATAGGATTAAATATTATTATAATTAATTTAAATTAATTTTGATGGTTAATCACTAATATAGTCTATTTTTTATATATTACTGTATAAAAAATAAAAAATATACAAAAAATAATATAAATATGATTAAAAGTTAAAAATTAACATAAGCAAATTTAACTTATCATTAAAATATACTTGACATATACATAATTTATTAATTATAACATAATACAGCTAATTATCATCATAATTATAATTATCATCAATTGAGTTTGGAACATCTAGATGTGGAATTACAAATTCAGTATTTGGACGATCTAGATGAATATTTATAGGCATACGAGTAAGACCAATTAGTTCTGCGTGATCTAGTGACAGCGGTTTTAAAGTATAACCATATATCAAAAATTCAAAATGAAAATGATAACAATGTTAAAGTATAACCATATATCGAAGATTCAAAATGAAAATGATAACAATGTTCATTGACAACACATAATAATAGTGTTCCAATAACTCATGAGAAATAAATATCACACTGTGCGAAGTGTTCAGGAAAAATTACAATAAAATGCTGATTGATAGCGTAAAGTGAACTTTGTTGAGAGACACGATAAATTTGATTATTTACTCTTCCATATTTTTTTAATATTTGCTCAATTAAATCTTGTCCAACTATGTCATAAGTCGAATGTGAAATTATTACACGATAAAATATAAGTTTTCGGTGAATAATGGACATAATTATTCTTTCTGCTTCAAGTGTAACTTGGTTTGGAATTGTAATATAATCATTTGGATTTGTCATTATCTGTTTTAAAAGAAATATCATATAATTATCAGGATTTATGAATATAAAGTAGATAATAAAAAATACATCAGAAGAAAAATATTACAACAAAATATAACAGCGAAGTAAATAAATTATCGTAGTTCAAAATAAACCATAAAGACATTAAATTTAAATATCATAAAATTACAATAATATTATATGCACACCGACTACATGTATAACACAAAATATATCAATTTAAGACAATAATGAAAATATCATTTCATAGGTAGCATAAAATTACGTCTTATAATCACATGCTATTTCGAGACGGATCTTGAAGAAATTGATATTCTTCATCACCATCTTAATTAGTACGATTGAGTTGTAATCGATAGTATAATGACAGAAAATAAGTTTCTCTAATTTTTTTCATTTTAAGTCTGTTTCTCATTTTCGTATGAACCAATCCAAAAGTTATCCAATTCCTCTCGCATTGTGAACTTGAAATAGTTTGACTTAAAATTCTAATTATTATCTTTGTAAGATTAGATGTTGCATGTGGACCATAAATATTCCACCATCTAGTTGTAATTTATCAAAAAAATTATTTAAAAATTGATATAATTTAAATTAGCAAATATGTATAATTATTGAACATCAACTATACTACGAGTATCACCCCTAATAGCTACAATTGTTTGTTATGTGCCAAAGTCCTTGATTTTATTTTTAAAATCATCTGTCTATTCAATGGACGTATTTTTTAAAAAATTTCTTAATTATGCAAAAAAATTAATGATTTAGAGTGTACCTCGCACAATGTCAATATTCTTATTCTCATATTTGGCTTCATCCTCTCGACTATATTACGTAATGTTTCGAGAATTGTATTACTATTATTGACTTCATCAGCATATTGAAATATTGAATTCAAAAAGTATCCTACAACCTGATTAAATATTAATCAACAATATTATCATTATAACTTAATAAAGTATTATAAAATAACACTTTACTTAATTACTTGTAGTATTAGTATCTCTGGATAATATTTTGTCCCAACGACCGTCGATAATCTTCTTTCATTTACGAAATTCAATTATTCCTATATGTTGTCTTATCTGCAATTTTATTCGTTCTATTGCTTCATATAAAAACCCCATCTGTGAATGATCATCTGAGTCAATAATTCAAAGCACCTTAACTAATAAACTAAAGACTCCGATTATATTTTCAACTGATTCCCAAAATTATTTGTCCAAAACTTGATTATAGAATTGTTCAAAAAGAATTTTCTTTGACCTTTTCAATTTTAAATTATGCTTGTCATATTCTTTACTGGTAAATAATCTTTTCAATGTCTATCGATGGGTATACAAGAATTTCAAGAAGATAAATTGTGTAGCAAATCGAGTAATGTCTGACCTGATAATCTCTCAACCCCGTGTTTCCTTTCTCATTAGTTCAAGACACCAAGCATGGTTATAAATGAATGCCGTCAACTTTTGATCTTTCTCAACTACTTTTTTAATATTAAGTCAATAGAGTGTGCTGCACAAGGTGTCCAGAAAAGATGTTTTCTTTTTTGTATTAACTTCTTCCTAACATATACCAGCAGAGCTACATTATCAGTTATGATCTGTACCACTCTTGATTTGTCAATCTTCTCAATGACACTATCAATCAAATGATATAAGAAATTACCAGTCTTCAACTCCCCTGATATATCGACTGACTTTAAAAAAAGGTCCTTTAGAGACAATACACTAAAAAATTTATCAAATCTTTACTATGTTGTATCTTCTATCCATCACACATAAAGATACACCCAAATTTATCCCAATATTTATGAAAGGTCTGTATAAAAGCATATATCTCTTCAACTTCAAGATTTAAATACTTTTCAGAAATCTCAAGCACATTTGGTGGATAAACTCCTAAGTCAACCTCTTGAGCAACACGTATCATTCCATAGTAGTAACTGCCATTTGCTACATGAAATGGAACATGGTTATAGAAACAAAATTTGGATATTGCCCTACCCAATCACTATTTTGCCTTTTGAAAATCACTTGATGTTGTTCTCAAATTTATTTGAGTATCATCTCTTTATTTCAATAGAAATGTGTCAATAGAATAAATATTAAAAGATCCGATGTTAGAAAAATGGGAATCCTCTCTAACTCCTGAAAGGGAAGTTATGCATCATTATGTACGTCATTCTCTGAAACTAGTAGTTCGGTGATCATGAACTGTCTCAGAAGAACCAGCACCTCCTTGAGTTTCATCTTATAATCTTTGACTCTCATGAATTACTTCCTGAATATCATTATTATCATCTTTCATCATCAAAAATTTACTCGGGATCTCAATTATAACTCCTGATAAGTTTCTGTTCAAAGTGTGAGTTTTTAGCCTTATTCTTTCTTCTATGTTCTCTACCATTTTGTACTATTGCCCAAAATATTTGTCTCACTTCATTCGGAATATTCTTACAAGTTCAAATTAAGCCGATTACTCCACCCAAATGCTGTTTTAATCTTATAATTTCATAATAAAGTACACAACCACACCATTTGCAATGAACTTTTCGAAGACCCACATCCACTAATTCATAGTGTTATCATGCAATATCATCATTGTGAGTAGTTCGTTATATATTTTACTTGGAAGCCATGTATAATACAATAACAGCAGCAACAGAATAGTAACAAGAATAATAAACGAGCAACGGAATCAGATAAATAATAGTAGCAGCAATAGAAGAAGATCAGCAACAGCAGCACAAATTATAGTGGAAGAAAATTTACCTATGATTAGGCAAAAAGAATCTCGGTTTAATAGTTATTTTTTACATAACTTCAAAATTTTTCAATTGATTAGCTAATTTTCACATAAAATCTTAACTTTTTAAAAAAATAAAAAAACTCCGTTTTCAAAAAATATTCATTAACAAAAACTAATTTCTCAATTTACTAACTAATTTTTGCATTAATTTCAATATTTTTAATTTACTACCTAATTTTCACGTAAAACCCTAATTTTAAAAAAATACAAAAAAAACTCTATTTTCGCATAAATTTATTAATAAATACTAGCTAATTTTTACATGAATTTAATATTTTGTGATTTACCAACCATTTCAAACATTAATTTAAATATTCTCAATTTACTACCTAATTTTCACATAAAATCTTAGCTTTTAAAAAATAAAAAAAATCTATTTTGGATAAATCTATTAACAAATACTAGCTAAATTTTGCTTAACTTTAATATTTCCCAATTTACTAATTAATTTTTATATTCTCAATTTTTTACCTAATTTTCACATAAAATATTAACTTAAAAAATTAAAAAATTTCATAACTTCCAAATTTCTCGATTTACTAAATTATAAAATTACAAAATTACAAAATTTTAGGAAAAAAATAATTTATTTTTGCATATCATAAAATTAAATCTTTACTACCAAAATTTTTAAATTATTGGTTTACTACTTAATTTTTATATAAGTCCTAAACCCTTAAACAATTTAAAAAAATATAAGTTTCTTATAAATTTAGTAACAGCTAATTTTCAAAATTTATTAAACTTTTTTTGTTAATAATTTGCATAGAAGCCCATATTTAAGTAAATTTTATACCTTATGGTATACAAATAACCCCTATTAAAAGTATCAAATTATAAAAAAAAATTATATGAAATAAAAATCAACATGTTCGCATTCGTATATCTCCATATATATTTGTATAAAATGATATTTATAAGTATAATGAAAAGAATATTATAACATATTAATAACAAAATTTAAAAAAAATACATTAATTTACAGGAATCAAAGGAGTAAGAAGTTCAATATTAAGAACAAGAAAAATCATAACCTCAAACCTAGATCGTATACAACCCTTAACTACTTAACTCTTTTCTCAGTAGACTATAGCAAAAGAAAAGCAACAACAATTTGGATAGCTTGAAGACAAAACACTAACACCAGCAAATTAAAGAAGAAACCCTAAACACCCTAATTACAATGGAACCAGCTTTATATAATGAAAAAACCCTAATCTTGCTTTAAACCTTAACCTTATCTCCTTCCACCGACCTCAATCACTTCACCATCATATTATCGGGAAAAAAATATAACCACTGCTCACTTTTTGCATTATTTATTCACATACTTCATTAGGGAATGGGGACATTGATAGGGAGAAATTCTCGTGGGATTATGATAAGATCCTGCTCTAATTGGCTGAAATTCTCATACTAGGATTATGATGAAGTCCTGCTATAATTAGCTAATTATTCTGAGCTTGATAAGACATCACCATCATTGCTTTTGTTTCACAAAATAACTTGATTGCTTTTGTTTTTCACAAAGTAACTTGATTGAAATGATCAGGCAGAGAAAAAAACTAGGATTAGAAACTCAGAATTAGGTTTAACAAAATACAATTACAGCTCTTAATCATCTCTCCCACCGTGAGCAAAGAGCAGAGAGCAAAGAGCAGCAGGCCCGTACAGGAGAACTAGATATCTCTTCTCATACAGGAGCAAAGACTCAGCAAAACACCGGCGCCATACCATGCACACTTGGCCAGACCTTTTTTGCCGGCCACCAAGCTCCTCCTTGAGCTCTCCCGACTGCTGCACCCGTTCGCCTCTAGAGTCTAGACAACCCCGGCCCCGCATTGCGCCAGTACAACGTATCACGCTGCACTGCCTTCTCGCCGTCAAACTACCACAAAGCCAACCTCCTTGCGCCTTGATTCGCTGTGATCCCCGCCAATCATAGCTAGTGGGGAAGGGAACCGAGCTGACCTTGTCGTGCTACTGCTCCAAGCATGCTCTCTCGACACGCACTACTGTTGCAAGCATTGACAGCACCTCGGAGAGGATGTACTCGCTATACCATCACTGGCTGCCCCACTGCAATTCGTTGCTTTTGTTCTGCCGCTACTCAAAAATAAAGAAACAGAGAAATTCTTCAGCATGGTAACGAGGGCAGAAGAAAATAGGATTTACCATACTGGAAGCGCTACTGGCTGCTCGCTGCTCGTTGCTTCTCACTGCTCGCTGCTCACTACTCTGCCGTCCCTCACTGCTTCTGCTCTGTCACTGCTCGCCATGCTTACTGTTCCTTTACTTATGTTCCGCCGTTGCTCACTCTCTGCCATTGCTCGTTGCTCGCAGCTTCTACTCCACTGTTACTCGCTGCTCCGCACGCTGCTCTGTCACTTTTTCTCCGCGCATTGCTCACTGTTCGACTGCTATTGCTCCGCACGTTGCTCGCCGCTCCTCCTCTTCTGCTCCACGCACTGTTTGCTGCTCTATCGCTTCTACTTTGCTTGAACTCGCTGCGCTCTGCGCGATCCCGCCGCCCTCTCGCGCCGCTGCAGCGTTGCTACTGTTCTGCGCGATCTCGCCACGAACTCGCTGCACTCTGCACAATCTCACTGCCGCCGCTCGCTACCCTAACCCTAGAACCGAAACTAAAATGGACAAAATATTTGGTTCATGGCTAAAACCAAAATATTTCGGCCTGTTTAGGCCGAAATTTTAAACCATACTTCAAACTCTACTTCGAATGTCACTGCTCCTATGTTGTGTCTATCCTTTCTCCCCAGAAGTTCTTTAATGCAAAACTAATAATTATAAAATAACAGCTAAGACATCATTGATATTAAACAACAACACAACCTCATTTTGAAATAATATTCAAAATTTAAAATAATTAATCAAAGTAAATTTGAGATCATCTCAGGCGCCATTGTTGTTGCAACTTAGGCAAGCCTAAAGCCTGCTTCATGTTCTCCATATACTATTGTTTTTCTTCTTGTTTGTGAGCGCAGTCTCCTCCAAGTCTGCAAGAGCTTCCTCAAAGGCCTCCTCATCACATGGAATCCTGAGGGCACCAGCCTGTCGGAACCCGAACTCCTCAGCCGCCCTCTCCATCAGCACCTGAAACACCGGATGACAGAGATAGCTCGCCGGAATCACAAACCGCCGCAACCCCTGCCCAACGTGCACCGCCAAGCACCCCTTCGGCACCGGCGCCTCCTTCCAGCCGCCGCCTTCCAGTAAGCCTACGTGCATGCTGTTGCTCCTCTCTCTTCTTCTTCTTCCGCTCCATAACAAAGACTTCAACTTAGGCCCCTTAATGAAGTAGCCCATTGATAGATAACAAAGTGGATGAAATCAAAAGGCAATGCATGCAGTATGAGCTATATATAGAGGGAATGACTAATGATTATCAGCAGGCATTAACTCACTAACTTAATTTATTTAGTTAATCAAATGGTCTCGAGTTGATCCTTCGCAAAGGTCGTGTTTTTCTGTGATTATTTGTGGCAGTTCATTATATATATATTTGTGCCAGTTGGTGGAGGTTAATTGGGCATTTTAAGAAAAATAATCTAATATATTAATTTTAAAAATAAAAAGAATAGATCGTGCGTTCCTCAACTTAGGAATCAGAAGAACTTGGAAGCATGACTTGGTGATCAAATAGAAATTGAAATATTATAAATCATGTATTTTAATCCATATTATAATGTTTGTTTATTTGCAGATTACTCAGGATGAAATACTTATATTTGCATATCACTTTGTAAATATTTGAGAAAAAAAAATAAAAGTTAAGAAATTAAAAATTTTTAAAAATTTGGTTGTAAAATTATAAAAGATAAAAATGAAAATTAAAAAAAATTCAATTAAATAACAATTAGAGAAGTGTAAATAATAAATTTGAAAAAAAAGAGCACAAGTAAATAGTAAAATTATAAAAAATTAGTAAATAAAATAAATATAAGGGAGTTATAGGTAAATATTATTTTTTATTTGCATATAACTTCGTAATATCATTTCTTAAAAATTAGAAATATTATTGCTATAAAACATAATTCATTAAGATATAAAAATAAGGTATTTTTATCTTTTTTTACATAGGGACTTTCAAATCCTCAATTTTATGATTTTTTTTTTCTCTAAATTTTAATATTAATTTACTCTTAAAGAGTGATACTAATTTAAATTTTAAAGGAATTGACCTTAAAGAATTTTCTAATCGGAATCCGATAACTAATTTAACTCCGTCAACATATAGAGTTTGACTTTTGAATAGAACAACACGAGCCTCCGTGGACTTTCCTCGCCGTCTCTCTCTTCGGCCAGTGCACCTCCAGCTGATCCCCCCTTCGCGCGTGTCCCGATCAAACCCTTTCTCGACAAAACCCACAAACGTCTCCATCTCTTTGGATTCCAAGCCAGCCCCTGCTCTTTCCATTTTAGCATCCCGTTTGTCAATTTCTTCTTCGACGTCGCGTCCTGCATCTTAGCTGCCTTCGGTGGATGGGTTTTGTAAACGAGTCTACGGGTCGGCCGAATTCTAACACGAGTTCAACCCATTAATGCAATTTTTTAAATTTTAAAATTTACAGGGGTGTACAAGAAAAAAAAATAGAATTCCTGTATATCCTCGTCGGAAAGAGCAAGGGGAAATTTCCAGGTTTTCACGGGGGCAATTGAGATTTCGGTTTGGTTCCAGAAACGAGCGTTTGAATAATTCCTACTGCTCAAAAGAAAAGACAAGTTAATCAAAAGCAGCGATTTGTCCCCAACCCTACGTTTGGGTGGAGAATTTAAAAAAAAAAAAATGACATCATCCCCATTTTCATTCTCACTAGCTATTAAATACTTTAAAACTAATTTAACTAGATATTTAATTATTATTTTTAAAAAAAATAAATTTAATTATTTTTAAAAAAATCAATTACTTTTAATTTATTATTAAAGAAAATTATTAAAAAATAATTATCTTTTTAACATCAAATCGTTATAGAAGTAATTTTGAAAAAAAAAAATACTAAACTTATAAAAAAAATATAATTTAATTAGACTAATTAATTTTTTTTACTAGTCAGATTAAAGTTAAATTTGACTATTCCAAATCATTCCAAACAAAAGGTTTTCCGAGAATTTAGGTTGAAGCTAGGGTTTCTGGCTCGCATTGAATACTGTATCAATAACAGAGACACATGCGCTTCATTGCAAATGTCATTTTGGATTATAGCTCAAGTGCAAGTACATGTTTATCATTGACATCACTGTAACTTCTGCGTTTAACTTTGTTTAGTTCAATACGTTATGCGAGGTTATCCAAAAATTTATCCACTTCTACAATTAATTAAGAAAAAAAAGTTTTTAGTAAGCAACTACTCTTCCTCGTCTTTTGATGAATTTAAAAAAATCATCCACATTATTACTATTAATAAAAATAATTCATCTTATATTATATATTTATAAAAAATCACATTGATTAAAAAATTAAAAAATTATTTTAATTTGATTAAATTGATATGAAAAATCAAAGTAATTATTAAACAACTGATTTAATAAAACTGAATACTAAATTTCTAATTTTATAGTACTTAGTCCTATACCATATTTAGTTTAAACTAAATAAATTGATCCAACCGAAACGGAAAACAAATTCGGTTCGATTTATTCGATTTTCGATTCCATTTGATTTTTAAAATTAAAATTTCAATATTTGATTTCGATTTTTAATTTTAAAAAATTATAAAAATTGAACAGAATCGAATATATATATATATATATATATACACATACACATTTTGGCTTTGAGTTATCCAAGTTTGAAATTTGAATTTGGTTTGAATTTAAATTTAAAAAAATATTTTACCTATATTTATAGAACAATTAATTTAAAATTTTAGTTTCAATTTAAATCAAATAGAATCAAAATATTTTAGTTTTATTTTAATTTAATTTTTATAGTATTTCAATTCGGTTCGATTTTTGATTTTTTAAACCAAAATTTTAAGTTTGGTCTATTCAATTTGGTTCGATGACCAAATAAACCGAATATATAGTCCTAACTAGGGGTGAGCAAAAAAAATCAGAAAACCGGTTAACCGGACCGTACCGGTTGAGAACCGTATCGGAAACCGGTTATTAGTGCAAACCGGTACGGTTCCCGTTCTGAAATTTCACAGAACCGATTTTCCGGTTCCGGTTCCGGTTATTCGTTCTCTGAAAAATCGGTTAACCGGAACCGTATCGGTTTTCCTCTCTATATATAAAACCTTAACCCTAACCCCAACCCTAACCCTAATTGCGCCGCCTCGCCCTCGCCTCGCCCCTGCGCTCGTAGCAACGCGCCGCTGCCGCCGTCTCGGCCTCGCCCTCGCCTCGCCCCTGCGCTCGTAGCAACGCGCCGCTGTCGCCGTCTCGGCCTCGCCCTCGCCTTGACCCTGCGCTCGCAGCAACGCGCCGACATCACCGCCTCGGCCTCGCCCTCGCCCTCGCCCCCGAGCTCGTAGCAACGCGCCGACGCCGCCTCGGCCTCGGCCTCGCCCTCGCCCTCACCCCCGAGCTCGCAGCGACGCCGCCTCGCCTTCGCGCTCACCCCCGCGCTCACAGCGACGCCGCCTCGCCCTCGACGGTCGTCGCGACACCGGAGATCCGGTTAACCGGTTTTAGAACCGGTTTAGAACCGGAACCGAAAAACCGGTTCTTCATCCAAACCGGTACGGTTCCGATTCTCAATTTTTTGAGAACCAGAATCCGGTTCCGATTCTCAATTTTTTGAGAACCGGAATCCGGTTCCGATTCTCAAATGAGCAAAACCGGTCCGGTTAACCGATTTTGCTCACCTCTAGTCCTAACAATACCAGAGACAATCAATCCTTCATTAAAATTAAGATAAAACAAGTCTTTTTTACATTAATTTAATAATTATTCAAATCAAAATTAAATAAAAAGTATTTACTATTTTATATTAATTTAATCGATAAAAATGAATTAAAATAATTTTAAAAAAATATTTTAATTGATGTGATTTTTTGAAAATTTATAATATAAGATGAATGATTTTTTATTAATAATAAAAAAGTATATGATTTTTTGTAAATTTATTATAAAGATGGTTTCTTTCTAAAAATTCTTTTAAAAAATAAATAAATCAAGATAAATCATGAGGAGGATAAGCTTAGATAAACTAGTTTTTTGACTTACTTTCGATAAAGCATTATCTGTGTAAACCATTTTATCTACAAATCAAATGCAAGCCCCTTGTGCGAGGTAAAAACCAAAATGGTCGAGCCCATTTATGTATGCGCGGAAGAACCAAAACTGCAATAGCAAAATCGACCTCAAGGGAGTTATCAAAAATATCATTAAATATAAATTATTTAAAATTAAAATTATGAAAGGGTGTGTATTTTCATATATATCTATTTATTTTAGTTAAGTGTATTTATTTAAAAAATATATATTATTTGAAAACATCACTTCATAAATAAATGTGTAATTTATAAATATAAACTTCTCATAAATATTGAGAAAACACAAAATAGATAAAAATTACAACAAAATAATAGTTAGTATCTAAATAGACTTTTCTCTTATATTTTTAATATTAATTATGAACGATTCAGACTTTCAAATAGGCTTCGAGCGCATATTGAATCACCTATTCATATTAGGTATTGTATTTTCGGAATAATTTCATATAATCCAATCTGCAACAACGTAGAGAAAATATTCTTCTAGAATTGTTATAATAAAATTCAATAATATAGAGAATTAATAAAAATAAAAAATAAAAAAAGATAATATTATGTAAGGTGATTTGAAAAAAATATTTAGTTAAAATAGTATTTCTTCACACTATTACATATTGATCTATATGAAGCTATCTTGGAGACATAATACCTAATATGAACATGTAATTTGGTCTATGCTCCAAACATATTCAGTAGTCTAAATCATTTAACATCAATATTGAGAGCATAAGAGAAAAATATGTTTGGATGACAACTATTATTTCATTATAATTTTTACCTATTGTGTATTATCTCAAAACTTATGAGGATATATATTTAGACTACATATTCATTCATAAAATCAATATGTCCAAATAATGTATATTTTGTTGAATAAAAATGAATAAATACATCTGAAGAACCACACCCCTTTGTAATTTTAATTTAAACTAATTTATATTTAATTATTATTAGATAATAATATTTTTTGAATAATGTATG
Organism: Trichopus zeylanicus subsp. travancoricus; assembly: GCA_005019695.1. Classification (NCBI taxonomy): domain Eukaryota; kingdom Viridiplantae; phylum Streptophyta; class Magnoliopsida; order Dioscoreales; family Dioscoreaceae; genus Trichopus; species Trichopus zeylanicus. Next base: position 372,135 of record RXID01022135.1, read on the forward strand.
GCTTATTATCTAATAAAAATAATAATAGTTAGATTTATATGTCTATTTTTTAAAATATTTTATAGTTTTGATAATTTTAAAACTATTGCAAAAACACAACCTCAAAAGAAATTATATCAATATGTAATTGATTCTAAACTCTACAATTTGTAACGTAATTTGTGTATTCGATCATGTACTTATCTCTTTCAACAAGTATTCTTGAGATTTTATCGATAATAATATGTAAAAACGGCCCCCACCTCCTACTTAGATAGTTTTATAAGGGAATATCTACAACTATTTCATCACCCTACTTAAGTTATGATCTATTAAGAATATTTAACATCTAACCTTTCCATTGTGGAATATATTGCAATAGTTATAAAACTTTATCTAGAAATAGATTTTGACTCTACTATTCTTTAAAATTTCAAAAATACTTGTTGAAAAGTACAAGCGCATGGCCAAATATATAATCTGCGCTAGCACTAAAAAATTTAGAATCAATTGTATATTAATGCAATTTTTTTGGAGTTATACTTCTGCAATGGTTTCATAATTATGACAGTTACAAAATATTTTTAAAATTGACATATAAATATAATTGTTATTATTATTATTAGATAATAAGTGGAGTATTATTATAAAAATATTATTATCTAATAATAAAAAAAATAAACTTATCTGAAATTAAAACTACAGAGGGTTTGTGTTTTTTAAGATGTATCTATTCATTTTGATTGAATATGTCCATTAAAAAAATACATTATTTGAAAATATTACTTTATAAATAAATGTATAGTTAAAAAAACACAAAATAAACAAAATTTATAATAAAATAATAATTAACATCCGGATAAATTTCTTGCTTATACTGTCAATATTAATACTAAACAATTCAAACTCTCAAATAAGTTCAGAGTGCAAATCAAGATATATATTTATATTAGGCATTATATCTCCAATATAACTTCTTGTGGAACAATATACAACAATATAAAAAAAGTTATATTCTAGACAAAAAAAAAATGTTCTAATCGCCTTACATAATATTATTTTTTATTTTTCTTAAATTATAATTCTACATATTTTTTGAATTTTTATTATGACAAAGGCAACAAGATCGACAACAACAGAAATAATTATTAGAATATGTCAACAAAATGCATAACTCGTTTTTCTTTGAAAAGCAAAAAAAACTATCACCTGAGAACAACGCAGAAAGCCATGCTTGATCATTAACTCACATGAATTTACAAAACACCGACAAAATCTCCCAATCATCAAACAAAACTCACAATGGAGATAGGACATGGATTGAACGTGGTCACTTTATCTCCTTTAGTGTACATCAATATTACGTGTATAAACATATGCTGACACGGCCCATCGGTCCAGATACCATGGCCACCTTGGAGAAGAACAGGTTGATCAGCGATCACCTTCAAAGCTTCTTTCCAGCATAACAAACTAAGACTAAGATAAAGTTGATTCTTTTATTTTAATCAAACAATTAAGGGAATGGAATGTGAATAGGCACCCTCAACCTTTGGATGCCATCAAGTTCCACTTCAACAGCTACTGTTCACAAGGTGTAATGACCGTGTTGCTGGATGCTACTTCAACAGCCAGCAGCCTTCAAAAAGTTATCATAGGGGCTTGCTGCCGGGAGCCTGAATGGCTCAGGCTGGTACTGAAATTGAGATGAGCAGAAACTTGGGATGCCGTTGGAGAGCTGGGGTGGGTGAGGGTTGGGATATGGATCAAGGAATGGATTGCCAGTCTGCATTTGAATGTTTGCATGGATTGTAAGTTTGCAAGCGTATAGATGAAAATCCCTCTTGAGAAAACCATGAAATTCAACCAAGGAATACAGGTGCATACCAACGAAGTATGCCCAAATTAGGATTTCATGCAACAAACAATGTTCAGTTTGGCAGGTTAGAATCAACCAATGATCAGATGACTTTGAAGCCCACCAGGAGCCAAAATAAAGGGAAAAAGAACAAGAAAAATAAAAAACCACTGAAGCTTTGGCTATCAGATTGTATCACAGGACACAAGGCAATGGACGGTGTGATAGTAAAAATGAGTAATGTTGTGCAAGAATGTACTGATGCAAGTACACATTCATATATGGAAATAAAGTTGTATCTCTATCAAAGAAGCATCAAGTAAGAGATCCATACCCTGTGGAATTGCTGTGTGCAAAAAAACAAGGATTGCTCATTTTGATCAGGCGAAAGACCAGTAAGATACAAATCCTGTTTTTGTTGTGTGCTCATGAAAACAGACATTTTTTGCTGTTTCCCCACTATAAGAGCTTCACAGTGACTAGCCATCTCTCTGAATGGTACATCAGGTGTGTTTGACACTGAAAATCTTCCAACTTGCAATGCAGTCTCTAGAACCTGCACCAATGCCACTTCTATAAGCACATATATCAACTTCAAGAGTACCCCACATTTGTTGCAAAAGCAAATACAAATAACAATTACAGCAACTCTGGTAATATCATGAAGAAAAGCAACTACCTGTAAGATATAACAGTACCAAGTATCAATGAGTATTAATTTGATATTAGAATATTAGATCCAATAGGAATCAAAGAAATTTTACTGCATCATATCCTCCCTTGTTATTTACCCTTTCAAGAAACAACTACTGTTCAATATATTCTACAGGCTCCAGTGAGAACATTTTGTTTCAAGACAGGAATACCTCAATCAGAAACCACACATGTAAGAGTACAAATTTTATAGTGTAACAGCAATTATAACCATCAAACACATACCAACTATGCATCCTGGACAGACAACTTAACATATGCACAAAGACAAGACTGCTACACACTATGAGGTTAAGCACACAAAAGTCATCTGTTGGAGTGAGCATGTTTGTGGGGCATACTCATGTAAATTTCAGAATAAAAAATAGTAATATAATACTCTTTTCTGATGTTTACGAGATTTTGTATTTGAAGTTCAGATTGGTCATATCCAACAACTATAAGTAACTTCCTATAGCTACATAAAACCTGAGAGTAGTTATACAATGCTATTTTAGAAGTCAAATTAAGCATCAAGTAAACCAATTTATCACATGCGTTTGACTATAAGTTCTTTAAAACAACATTAAAAAAGGAAGTAGCATAAGGCAAGCATTACAGATTCTAGAAGTTGATTGACACTCAAGAGGTTGGACGTGTTGGCAAGTAATTGAGGTTCATGATCAGAAGGATTTTCAAATGCTTCAATGAGGACATCATCGTCTATTGAGACAGTTGTAGGCAAGACCTACAAAGAAGCAAAATAACGCTTATCTTTAGCTCAAGAAAATAATAGTCATAATTGAGAAAGTAACTATCCCAAATACCTTGTTTTGAAGTTTGGAATCATTTTTAGCACCAAGAGAGGAAAGCTGCCCAGATGATCCAACGTACTGAGCCCCCAACGGGCACAAATCATCAGGCACAAAGTCATCAATTAATTGCTTCCTTATGACCGATAAATCTGACTACAATCTCTCAAGTCAATGTGGTGTTAGTATAATCAGAACAAATAAGCAAATTTATGGGTGAGGGCATCGATCACAGTGAACAAATCATCAAGACTTACATCTGGTACATTTCCTAGGGACTTCAAGATCACAGAAGCCATGGCTTCTTTTGATTGGTTGTCTCTTATTTCAACAGCTGAAAGAGATTTTAAAGCAGCATTATCCTCTTCTAATGACCCATAAACTCTTCCAATTTTCACAGCCTGTAGCCTGCAATCTTCAACTAACTGTAGAAATGGATCAACCTGGAACAAGAATCACCAAGATATATAAGGGCTTCTTTAGCCAGACAGAACAAAAGCAACCATAGACACATAAAATCTGTTCTGAAAAAATTTTCATAAAGCAAATTAAAAGAATAGCTTCTAAACTATCATCAAAGCTCCCCAGTTACATAGCTAACCAAATAAATGTGGTGCGGCTATGTTGATGTAATTAAATTTGATAGTTAAGTGTTTAGATATGAATGTAAAGATGTATGAAACAACACATCAAGGTGCAGAACATAAAGCAGAATGTCTCTGACATGCTTTTGGGTAAAATGCATGAACCAATATATTTAAGTAGAAGATATAAAATATAACCTACATTTCTTTTTGGAAATAAAAGATATAATTTACATTAGTTTAAGGGATTATAATATCCAGATGACAGAAAATTACAGAGTTATTTTGGTATCTCCCTTATAGAGTTATTCGGTATCTACAACATTCAAGGCAAAGGAATATACTTGAACATGTCATGTAGAACAACTACATCTATTTTATAGCGAAATCGGAAATCAAGTTTAAATTAAATTCCAACTTCAATTAACATCTGTCAAGATTGACATAGCTGCAGTATGAAGGCCATATCCTTCAGGATATTCATCCAAATCCCGTAAGTAAACATTTATTGGAAAGTTGAGAGTAAGTCCTACAATTTTGTTATTACTACATTGGCTTATTCGGTTTCTATATTGGTCAAAATTAGAGTTTATTTATGAGTCTAAGTCTATAACAGTCCTAAAACCCAATAAGAAATAAGATTTAGATTTTTTTTATTTATAATAAGTGGAATTAGCAGTAGAATCTAAGTCTTATTTCTAGTTTACTCCAACTAAAATTCTAAGTTTATTGGAGAGCTATATATACAACCCATGGTTGTAACAAAAAATAATTGTCTTATCAATAATATTCTTTCATTTTGGATTTATTCCCTCTCTATCTTGTTTGTGGATTTAAGGACATATCATGATAAGAAAATAGTGATTTTCTTCTCTGCCCCTCCTCGCACTTCCCCGCTGCATCAACATGTGAAATTTCTAAGAAATCAGTAAATTCTCTGATGTTTATCAGATATGTTTATCTGAAAACTAGCAATTACACATTCATGGAATACCTGCTAGCATCCAGTTAAGATTTAGCCTACTAAAAGAAGTTCTTAAGAAACAATAAAGATGAACTCATAGAAACCTAATGCACCAGGTTGCATACCGTATTATCATTGAGTGATGACTTAGTAATAGCAAGAAGAGGTATAACATTGAAAAATCTTGAAGAAAATATGATCATGGACATTGCCAACATGAAGAGGGAACGACGACGTGATGGCGACAATGAACCTACAACAGAATTGATGGAGCATCAGATAATCAAGTTACATTTTATGGACACAAAATAACTTATAGAGCTCTGATCTCTATGTTCAAAATCCAGTAACCACAAAATGTTTAAACAGTTCCACAATTTTAAAGAACAATTGTTGGCACACCCTTATGAGTTGATATAAATGAACAAGTAGTTACAATCAGATTTAAGATTCAAGCGAAATCTAAGGCTTACCCCCTCCTTCAAGTGAAATACTCCTTAAACAAAATGCAAGCTGAAAACTTCGAGTAAGAGCCTCACTGATTGATGTCTGAAAATTGTAAATAAATAGAATGAAAGAGCTAGTATGAATTGATATGCTACCACATAAAGAAGGCATGTTTCAAGGCATTAAATGACAACATCAAGATGATTTTTGTTAACAAAAAAGTGACAAAAAAACAGCAATTTCAATGTGCAACCATGGAAACAAGACATACAATTGCAAAGGAGCAAACAATTAACATAATAGTGTGAAGGCCAATATTTTATTAAAAAATAAAATAAAATAAAAAAACAGCATCTATAAGACAATGACAGGAATATCATTTGGCAATTTCTTATGACTGAAGTAAACAAACTGGCCTGGGCAGAAAAGTGAAAAAAAAAAAAAATACATCATAAGCATGGAATTGATGGCTGACTGAAGCTTAATTTTTTTCAGAAAATGAAGATGCTCTGCCCAGCCAAAAAATTTCCAAATACGAGTCAGGCCAGTGGTAGCTACAGGGGTAGCTTCAAGAAATCCAGGCCAGCCTCTGTCCAATCAGTCAATGATTACAAGAACACAAAAGAAGTAATTCTCGATGAAACATCAAAATAATCACTGGTGAGTAATCATTGGATGGTTTTACAGTACCTTAGCTCTAGAGAAAAACAATAGAAGGCTGTACGTATGAGCAATTGCCTCATAGTTTTGGGGAGTATTTTCAGGGAAGATTGCTTGAGCCCATATCGATGAAAGTAGAAGCATGATCTGACGATTACTCAACATTAGAGGCATTGGATCCTGTAGTTTTGTGAAAAAAGTTAAAAATGCATTAAAGCAATAGGACATGATTTTATGACTCGACCAACTGAATAGAAGACATAATACAAGAAGGAAAATACCGTTTCTTTCGGTGTGCTGTTCAAAGAGCATTTCTCAGCTGTTGCAGGCAAAGTAGCACCTTTCATGCTATACATTCTACTCTTAGTAGAACGCAGTCTATTCAGCTTGGACTCATTACTAAGATTTTGCTGCCCATCATGAATATGAGAAAGTTTGTCCATATTGTCTTCGGAAGCATTTTCCTTGAAAGAAGTTTTGTCCCTGCGCAACTTCTCAAAAAGAGCAGCTGAAGATGAAAAGACGGATACAGTCCTTGAGAGAGTCCTTCGAAGATCAGACGTCATTGGTGATTCTAGAGTAGTAAAGCCAGGACGAGGACATACAGAAGATGGAACAAGGACCACAGAAAAAATGCGGTGTGCACTCACATGTGTTTCACGATCTGGGTGCAACATTGCTAAAAGCAACTGATGAAATAGTGCTTCTGGAAATGCCTGAAGCACAGAATGCAATCTAAATTTGTTAAGGCAAAAGGTAAGTAAAACTAGAAAAATAGCACGCAGGTGCAATAATTTGACTGACTCTGTTCTGATAAGACAAATTTGGTACTGATGCAATAATTTGAGCTGTACGATAAACTGCAGAAACTGTTGACCTAGCAACAGAGACCGTAGCAGTTATATTTTCCAATATCACAGCCATCATGTCAAGAACAGGCCCTGCATCATCAACCTGAATGGCAGAAGAAAGCCCCAGTTACAGCATTCAATATGAATATTCCTAGTGTCCCAAAAAAGTTAACTATACCATGTCCATCTCAACAGAAACAGGAATGGTAGAAGAAACCAAGGAGAATTATGCAACTAGACTTTGTAACAAATTCATCATCTGAATTTGATGATGAACTATATTTGCAATGACTATAAGAAGCAGAAAATGTAAATAAAATAGAATTCTGCAAACCTTTTTACATAATTGAACTAGGCACTCATCTACTGCTGCACGGAATTTATTGTTCCATTTTATTATGTCTTCTCCCAAGTCTTCACTGCAAAGTTCACATTGTATGGTTCTTCGCAAATGCCGAACAAGATCACTTATTGCATTGGCTAGAGCAACAGAAGTCTGAGCTTTTGAATGCTCAGCAAGCCTAGTAGTAACTTCAACAATGTTTAGCTGCATGTCTGGTTGTTTCAAGACTGCCTTATGGTCAAGATGCTTGATTAAAATGGACAGCAGCAAGTGAGTGTTTTGTCCTACAATGCAATAAAAGCAAACAATCAATCAATCAACACAAATTCGAGGCATCTTGCTGAAAAAACACAAATTCGAAACATACTTCCATAGTATCAGCTTGCTAGACCTGATTAAAGATGAGAATATGATAGGCACCAAACAGAACAAATCAATTTTCTTGAAAAAAAAAAACCTTACCAGACTTCTCCATTAATGTCTGCATATCCTGTAGGACTCGCAAAGAAAACCCATGCTCAGGAGACCACATATTGTTTTGGTCAAAATACCGAAATAAAGACTCCAATACACGGCGTACAGTAGTGGCCTCCTTTGCAAGCTCAGCCATATTGCGTAAACAAACTCTTGACCAGAAATTAGGGTTTCTGGATTCGTCACTGTTAAAAGATGAAAAAAATAAGGACTGGAACAATCAGTGCAGGAAGATATTGTGTGCATAATAAAAAATTCAGGATCATAGTTCCTACATGGTCAGATTTACTTCATCTTTAACAATATGTTTCCAGGATGGTACTCTTGTTATGGCAATTGGGGCAGGAGATACATGACCCTCGGCTTTGAGGACTTCGTGAACCCAGCGACTCTGTGAAGCCGGGTTGTCCTGGTCAGTAGCTTCTGGCTTCTTTTGGAGGCTTTCATAGTTCTCAAGGACTACTGAAACAATCTACATTGTACATAAATCACACGGATTATCATCCAAGGCATCCACATATGAGGAAACAAATGAAAGACAAATGCGAAGCAATTAATAAGGATTCTTTGTCCCTAACGATATCTAACTCCTCCGGTTGATCTCTTAGCAAACTGTTTCCATTTCCAAATGAGTTATGACATCTTCAACATCCTATAATTATGCAAAATGAAAACAAGCCTCAATGGGAGCTAGAGGCAAAACAAGGATAAGCATATTATTTATGAACATACAAATTCTATAATGTTTATGTTTGCTCAAAAAATAATGCTGATATTGTACACCTCATCCAAGCTTCTTCTTCTAAAATTTTACCTCTAAACTAACCCACCTTCTCAATTCCTTCTCCTAAAGGGCAGAATCCAAGGTTGCACCACATTCTACAGTTGTCAAAGCAACATAAACATTAATATGCAAGCTCGTGGACATATTTCATCAACTTCCACTGAACAGCATACTAAAACCATTGAGGAAAACAGTAAGATCACTGGCAGATTTACAAGTTTGCAGTAACAGCTTCAATCAAGTGATCAACTAATTAACTAACTCGGGCACATGTTTGAAAGTTGCCTTACATTGTCAAGCTCTGCTGAAATATGGGAGTATTCACCCATGAACCATATCTGCACATAGTCACAAGATAGACAGATGTCAGTCAATAAATCTGTGAAATGCTAACCAACAGTGAACAAATTGCTGCATAGAAACCCAAAAACAATAGCAGCTAGTTTCTAAAAGAATTGGAAGTCATGAAATTATGTTCTAGATCGATGCATGAGCTTAGTTAATCATTTTTTAAAATAGAATGATACAAAACTTGTGTCCATATTTTGATCTGCCAACTATCCCTTTTAGACCATATGTTCATGCTTGCTCGAAAGCTTCAAGTCAAGCCACAGTGAAGGCATCAAACAACAACGAAATAAATAGCTGTAGTCACATACACACACGCGCACACACACATAGCTTCTTTGGTGAATGGTGATTGATATGCAGTAATAGTTGAAGCTACTAATGGTAACACTAGGTTCCTCAGAAAAAAAAGGAAGAAAGGAAAATATCACATGTGATGATCAAACAGATTTATGTTGAAAAGATACCATAGAAGACAGTGCTTGTAGCCCAGCTGCATGCAAGTTAAGTGCTCTCTCATCCTCTCCAATTTCTTGAGCAAGTTGACAGAGTCTAGGTATCAAGCCTTCGAAATTGAACATGTATGTACCATCAACCTGAGTAGCAATGGATGTAAATCAATTCCATCTCTCTTGAAGCGAAAAAAAAAAAAAAGCCTAGCTCAATTCATCTAGAAATAGAAAAGTGACCATGACACATACTTCCAAAATGATAAACTTGCCTGAACTTTAACAAAATCAAAAAGAGTATGGCATCCTATGATCTGCATCTCATCGTGTCTTGTTTGATCCAGAAGAGTGTGTATGATGCTCAGCAAACTACTTGCAAATAATGGCCTGTAGCATACCCAGTCTCCTCATCACAGCTCATTCAGTTAAAAACTATTAAAGAAACTAAAAAGACACCAATAGGTGGGATCAAGAATTAGTACAAGAAAAAGTTAGAAGGAACTAAACATTCTGGTTAGTCATTCTACATGTTTTGGCACAGCATTGCAGGAGACCAATGAAAACATCAATATAACGTACCAATAGCAAATTTGAGGGTCAATAACTACAACTGCATAGAAATAATTTGCTGTTCATTTATGGAAACAAACATAATTTGCTTCACCCCACAAATGGCTGAATATGAATTGATAAAAAAATTGACTAATCATTGTAGAGAAGACATCTAAAAACAGCAAATGGAATCACACATAGGGCCGTGTAGCTTTCAGGTAAGTGGAGACCAAGTACTGAAGATGAAAGCAGAGTGCCCACTCCCTAGAAACAATGCTGTACAAATGGGAGCAAATATCCTGGAGGACCTTGTCCTTATGTAAATGGTAATACTTTCTTTTATAAAAAATAAGGTAACAGAGCAATAAAATATAATTAATCACTGCATCTACAATTGAAAGACAATGTGATGCTATTGTGCATATGGGCATGGTGAAAAAGGATACATAGCATTTGTTATCTTACATTTGCTCCCTACAAGATATTAACAATTTATGATAAATCCGTATGACTACTTTTGCGAAACCAAAGCGCTCCGTTCTGAGCTCCTTGTAACACCTCTGCTCCAGATAATCTGTAATCTGATACAAATTATCAATCTAGTTAGCAAATGGTCATAGATTTGAAGAAACCAAATTATTAGGACCAATTAAACAAGAAAAAACACTCAGTATGATCTCATTGAACATTTTCCTTGAAGAGGTAATCCTCTTTTGCTTTCCTAGAAATATCAGTATCCAGTAATTCATTTTCAATTTAATCCAAGAGAGTGAACCTTCCTTAATTGTCCATTTTCCAGAATAATGAAATTTCTCAGGTTATAGTGTGCCAAAAAGAGTCAGAAGGAGAGTGAGAGAGGGAGAAACAAATCAACAATAGAACACTAATGGCTCTCCAGATGAGCTAGAGACCCTTGGGGTCATCCAATAGCACAACCTGGATGCAAATTCAAAGCCCCGGCTGTTCCTCAAAGGAACAAAAAAAGGCTTGACCAATAAGATAGCAAACTTCTTTTATGCTGTCATCATATTAAAAAACAATCCATAAATATAGGCATTCAAAAAATGCCAATTAAATTACAATACAAACAGCAAAAGAAGAAAAATTTTCACTACATAAAGATCTAAAAGCAGAACCCATTTAATATTTTTTTTCCCCTTCATGCATCAGCAAGCTCTCCACATAAAGTAAACTTAAAAAGTTCGAAACACAAAAAAATGCCAAAATGCTGGCAAAATTAGTCACCTTAATATGAATAGAGTAAAATAAAGAAATTACCTTAGGGATGCGCAATGGGTTTTTAGATGCATATTCACAAAGTTTGCCAATCTTTCTATCATTTGGTTCCTCATCCTTCAAGACAAAAATTAACAGTAGATTAGTCTTGATATGGAAAATCAAAATAGTGCAAGCATTATGAACAATATTCAGAAAGAATAAATTTCTGAAGTTGATAAAAAATAGGAAGCATAAACTAACTGGGCTCCAATTCTGGAAGATATGAATGTGGGAAGTTTCAAACAGGCCCTAACTTATAAAGTTTCTCATTTAGTTGTAAAAGTCTGTTACCTTTGAGGCAACATCAGATAAATGTTGCTAAGTAAAACTGATTGTGAATGATCCAAGGCCAAACATGAAATTCCTTTCATCCAGTGAAGTGGAAGGTTATGAGGTCTTTAAGCAAAGATCAAGGGTAAAAAGAATTACGTAACTTACTTCCATACGACTAAAATTTAATGTGATGATTTTCAGTGCTCAACATGTAATAACTTTCATTAGAAATTGTTGCAGACTTTAGACGATGTCATCAAACCGATGATGTACAGTAAAATAACATGATGGAAATCAAAAGATGCAGAACCAGACCTGTGATCGAGGGAAAATTTCAGCCAGTATCTTCTTGTAACGCTTCACTGGCTGCCTAGACCTGGTTCGCAATGAAGGACAGAGGAACAACAACCTCCCACATACAGGCAGAACCTTTCTTGACATAACCCCCATCTTTAGCTGGAAAAAAGAGAAACAAATAAAAAAAAAGGCAGGAAAATTAAGAACAATATTTCCTATACCATTTTTCTGCCTAAGAAAAAAAATGCACATATTGCCCATACCCATCATCAAAACATAAAGCATGGAAATCCTAACACATTGCATCTGATCAATGGTGTACTCCATGAGGATAAAAAACATGAAAATGCACAGATATTGACAATCCTATTCTCTCAATGCCAGAATTCAAGTCTACCCAACAATCACCACAACATGGCGCAGAACTCCCCATTTCCAATCAATGGATCAAATTATGCGAAACAAATCAAAACCCGATCAAAAAGCATATAATCCGACAAAATATTACGAATAAAAATTCAAACTAAACCTACCAAAAAACATGGCAATTTGAACAGAAGACCTATACCACACCACAATCGAACCAAGAAAACAGAAAAAAAACACAAATTAAACAAAAAAATACCAAAATCCTTCAAAATTCAACGAAAAAACACAAAATCCACCCAAATTCCGCCCAAAAAAGCATTAATGGAACCAGTGCCTGAGATCAGGAAGGGGAACCGGGCAAGTCGAGGGAGGGGCGCAGAGGGGAGACACAAGAAATCCGAGGAGAAAATTTGATCATAAACGGTCGCGGCGGATTTCCGACTTCCTCTCGGGGGAGAAAAAAAAGAGAAAAAAATCAAAGGGGAAACCGGTCCGGGCGCATTTTTTTTTTCTCGGAGAAATTAGGGTCGGTTTTCTGCCCCTTTTCTCCTGTCTGGCTCCCACTCTGGTGGGACCCCGGCCCGTCAAAATCGGAGGGAATTTCCTTTTCTCGACAAATATTTTAATGACGGCAGGTATTTTTGGGTCGGATCCGACCTGCAGGGACCCGGTTGGTCGACCCGGTTTAACGACTTCGGGAGAACTGGGATTAAAAGGGCATTTTACGTATTAGCCCCTCGACGTTCTTCTATTTGTGAACTATGCATGTCGAAGTTTTACAAATGAGCCCCTCGAACGGCATAATTCACTTTTTAATCTGAGGTTTTTTGCAAATAACTTCCTCACATTTTTGTAATTACAATATGCGTACTTTAAATTTCAACCATTGTTGCAATGCAAGTAAATATTTGAAAATTTTAATGGTTATATGTTGGATTTTTTTAGATGCCAAAAGATAAGAGTATCAAAACGAGCTTTTAATCCGCGGGCCGGCCCGACACCGTATACTATAAATGATATTTGATATGACCCAAAAGTTTATAATGTTTGGACTATACTTAGTGTCACACCCGTTGTGAGTAGCAGGTGCCATCACAACGAGATCATATAACGGACCTCATGATCTCGGAGGTAATGGAGTGCCTTTAACGTATGTATACACGGACAGCACATATATGAGGATATAACCAACTGTGATGGTCGGTGCCACTACGAAGAGTATTATGCGAGTGAGCGTGTGATCATGCGAGGTGACGGACTACTTTCAACATATGTGTGCGTGGGCAGCACACATAGCAACAAGTGACGAAGTCACGACATGTTCGGATGGAGACCTGAACAGCCCAAACAGTCCTACAGAGTGAGCAGCGAGACAGGTTGGCTAAAGTGAGTTGCATGAGCGTGTGAACAGCCTAGACACTTGGCACCGTAGGGTGAAGACACCTGGCTGCAGACTGGAGAATCAGAGCTGCAACTGCCAAGGGACACGTGGCCAGCAAAGAAACAATTGAGGGCTCATGGGACATGTGACAGCAGCTCAGACAATCAACTAATTGCCAGGAGAATATTATGGAACATGTTCTCCATGGCCTCTAACAGTTGAACTGCAGTCTGCAGGGAGAACATTACGAAACATGTTCTCCATGATTTTTAGGAGTGGCTCACAGCCAAATATATGTATTATAAATATACTAGGGGGTCTATTGAACTGAGACACACACAAGTAGAGAGACTTATAGTGTCACTCCGCATTAAGAATTATATTTCCTTTTATGTGAGCAATAAAAGGTTGGCAAGGTTGCTGTACTTCTTTTCTTCTCTATATTCCTGCGGGCTTGTGCGAGTTTGACGGACTGAGGTGGGCGAATCTTGACGCCATTACTGGTGAAATTTCAGAGTAGAAGTTTAGTCGATTGTTAGAATTTGGACTATAAATCATATACATTTATGCATAAGGACATGTAGACGTACATGTATTGCATGAAATTATTGTATATATATTTCTATTATATGGTATAAGGACCCAATTGAGGTGATCTATTTAATTTAGGGTCTTTGTCATCTAAAATATAAGTGTGGTGGCTAAATTGTAAATATGTAGAATTCCTGGGGTTTAATTATTAATTGTTGATGGACTAATTAATAATTAACCCATTAAGATTTATGGGTGTGGTCCCTGACTGTGGAATTTGATATAAAAGGAAAAGAAACCAGAGATCCATCAGTGGTGAAATTCCAAACAGTCAGAAGACTTCCTCCCCAAAACCCTAACCCTAATTCTACTGCCGCCGTCGCCGCCGCCAGGCCATCACGGCTGCCAGGCCGTCACGCCGTCCGGGCGCCTCGCTGCTACGCCGTCGTCTCCACTGGGCCACGGCTGCCAGGCCATCACGCCGTCTGGCGTCGTCAAATCCGTGCTCTCCTGCGCCTCCGATCGTCGTCAACCCATGCCGTAGGGCCGAAGCAGGCGTCGCTGCAGCCCGAGCAGCCTGCGCAGCCGCATGCTGGCCGACTCCGGCCTGTGCAGTCGTGTGCACGCCACCGGCCGCTCCCGACGCCGTACCCCGCGCTAAAATTGCGTCAACGCCGGGTCCCGTGCTGCCTGCGCACGACGCCTCCGCGCACCAGCGCCGCACGCCGCCGCACCGCACGCCGCCGTCTCCGCTGCCGGTCGCCGGAGCACAGTAGACTTGATTGGGTGTCAGTCTTCTTTAATCTACCCAATGGAATCAGGTACGCCTCCGTGTTCTTTATTTTTCTCAATGATCTGACATGAATGTTTCTGGATTGTTATGGCATATTTAATGAATTTCTTTCAAGTGGTATCAGAGCCAGATTTCATGTTGAGTTTTTGAGAATGAATGTCAAATATATATTTTGCTTTTTTTTTTAATTTAACAAGCATGTTAAAGTTGTTTGTGTAAACAGAATAATGAATTTCTATGTTCATGTTGTAAAGTATGCTTATTCTGTGTTACAAAATTCATATATTGCTATGATGGATTCAGTTACTAATATTTTTAATTTAATTTGGTTCAAGCAATATGTTGCCAAAGTAACCTCTATTGTGTAGATTGAATTAAGCTAAAAAATATTATGAAGGCATTACATGCTTGAAGTTTCATGCGAGTAATAACCGGCCCAAAGGAAGGTTATTATTTGGCCGAAATTAAAGCATAATTGTGGTAATAAATATGTGATAATTATTTGGTTTTATCCATGTGGGTAATAAGTTGGTACAAAGAAAGACTTATTATTTGACAGGACTTTATTGTCAATATTTGATTGCCACACCAAGAGTACCATTTACAAATTAAATTTTGTCCAAAGACTTAATTTCAATATTGTGCTAGGTATCTTGAGATGGGATTTAATTTCTTTTTGTGAGCTGATTGTGTTTTGAATTTTTGTTCTCTTTCAGTTGACTTTGTGAATGCTTCTGCTGTCACTGCCAATATCAATGGCATTCCAGTGCTCAATGGGAGCAATTTTAAGACTTGAAAAAAATAAGGTAACTATAGTCTTGGGATGTATGAAACTTGACTTAGCATTGAGGGAGCCACGTCCTGCACCTCTTACAGATGAAAGCTCTGCTAATGATAGGAGAGCTTTTGAGAGGTGAGAACGCTCTAACCGCTTGAGTCTTATGATAATGAAAAATACTATCCCAGAGACGTTTTTGGACACTATGTCCGAGGAGACTGATGCTAAAAGGTTCCTTGAAACCCTTGAAAAGCGCTATATGAAAAGCGATAAGGTGGAAACAAGTGCAGCCTTAAGAAAACTTGTTTCCATGAGGTATAAGGGTAACGAGAATATAAGGGAGTATATTCTCGAAATGTTTAATATTGCAGGGAAATTAAAAACACTAAAATTAGAACTTTCGGAAGACTTACTCATTCATTTAGTGTTGATTTCTCTTCCTCCGCAATTCAGTCAATTTGAAGTGAGCTATAATTGTCAGAAGGAGAAATGGACAATGAATGAGCTTATTTCTCATTTAGTAAAAGAGAAAGACAGAATGAAATAACATAAAACTGAAAGTGCTCATTTGGCATCATCTCCTGTCTAACTTGGATTTGGATTAGCTCCGATCCAATTATACAAACCGGCCTGAAATTATAAATTTATTATAAATTTAATAACATAAAAAATGTATTTTGTGGAAGAAAAATAAAAAATATAATTTACACGCGGAGGGCGGTTAGAAGGCGAGTTGAGCCGGAGTCTTCCTCGGATCTGGCGGATGCTTATCTCGTCTTTCTCCACATAGACATCGCCACCCACCACCGAGATAAGACTTCCAGCGGAGGCAGATCTCCGGGAAGCGCTCTCTCTCTCTCTTTCTCTCTCTCGCACTCGCGCGCTGGAAATCCCCAAATCGAGCGCATCCTCCGTCGCCGTACCCGCCTTTTGAGGTTCCTCTTTTGGGATTTCTGGGTTTCACTCGGTTTTCGTGTCCTTTCCCAATTTCGTTTCGATTTGTTTCCGTTTTTGGTTTTGATCTCGTACCTTGATCCGGGGCATTAGTTTTCTGTTGATTTATTGGGATTTATGTTTCCATTTGTTTCCTGATTTGTTTGTTTGTAATTTAATGCAGATTTGTGTGCGCTTCCTGATTCCGGAGGCGAGGAGAAGAAGGAGCTAGAATTGTTTGTCAGTCGCACGAGAAATTCCAGTTGTTCCTATAGCCTGGAGGTATTCTGCTGTTGTCTATTTTTTTCCTTTCTATCTCTTCGATTTCGGTTGTAGCTGTTTCGAGAATTATCATATTGAGTTATCGATTTTAAGCCGTTAAGAAGCATTGTTTGCGTCGTCCTCTTAAGCGAATCTTGCTTGTTTTTGCTCAGTTGTTTGAAATATGCTTCTCAATTGCGTCGCGTTCCTGTTTTTGGAGTAAAATGTGCTATGCAAACATCGTTTGTGTTGTCCTATTAAAGAAATCAGTTTTGATTTAGCTGAGGTATTTAAGATTGCATGTCTGATTGGATCACATTGATGTTTGATGCTTCTCTGAAGTAAAGTTGCTAACAGATTGTATTAACTGTATGACTCAATAAGGAAACTGTTAGTGTGTGGTGGCTTCATTGCATCTGTTGCAAATGGTTCAATTTATACCCAATAAGTGTTTGAAAAACCACTAGATGCACAATTTCTGCCAAGCCTTTTCATGTTACTGTCACCTATCTAATGCAAACGCATGAGTAAATTTTGCAGCATTTGAATTCTTGTATGTTCATTTTGTTTTAATCTTTTATTGTATGTTTTCACATATGATTTAGTTATTCACTTGGTTAACTGCTCGAATGGGATAGGTTTGCCTTGCACTTCCATTGGCAATTTTTCTCTATAGAGAAAATTATTCAGTGCTTTTGGAGCATGGGGATGTTGTGCTCAGGCTAATCAAAATCTAAGAATTAAAAAGTGAACATTATAATGTCCTCCATGTAATATTCTTTTTGTTCATCTGGGATTTTGAATATGATATTCTTTCACCTCATGGGTCACTAGATTTAGCCTGAGTTTTTTAACCACAGAGAAAAAAATAAAAAATATTAGAGAAGCACATAAAAAAATCAGTATGATTACACGTGAAGCATGTTAAGAAGGCAAGTAACGCTTGTTGCTTCCTTTATCTGTTTCACACCCTCGTTTTTGATGCTATTCTTCTCCAACTTCGTCCACATCGACTTGCCACCCATCAAGATGAGAATTCCTGCCAAGGATATAGATCTCTGCAGAGCTCTCGCTAGCGAGGAATCTCCAAATCAAGTGCCTCCAACATTGCCACTGTTGCCATTTGAGGTTCTTTTTTTGGGAGTTTCTGGGTTTCACTTTGTTTTGGATTTTTTTTCCTGATGCCATCTGGATTTGTTTCTAATTTTATTGTTGATCTTGGAGCTGGATCTGGGGCATCAGCTTCCTGTTGATCTATTGGAATTTATGGTTTCTTTTTTATTTTCTAATAATTTATTTGTAATTCTGTTGTGAATCTCTGATACAAATTTGATGCCTCTCTGTGTGTTTTTCAGGTTCCTGTTGGTGAGGAAAGGAAGGAGCTGAAATTGTTTGTTGATCACCCAAGAAGTTCAAGTTGTTCTGATAACTGGGAGGTACTCTTCTAGTGTTTCGGTTGTGAGGAAAGGAAGGACCTAAAATTGTTTGTTGATTGCCTTTTTGTGTGTGTTTTCAGGTGTTCAGTGGTGAGGAAAGGAAGGAGCTGGAATTGTTTGTTGATCGCCCAAGAAGTTTAATTTGTTCCAATAACTTGGAGGTGCTTATTTGGTGTTCCCTTTTATTTTCTAATTTATTTTTTATTCTGTTTGTGAATCTTTGGTTTAAATTTGAACCTTTCTGTATGTGTTTTCAGGTGTTTGGCAGTGAAGAAAGGCAAGAGTTAGAATTGTTTGTTGATCGCCAGAGAAGTTTAAATTGTTGTGATAGCTTAGAGGTATTCTTTTGGTGTTTCCTTTTATTGTCTAAGTTATTCCTAATTCTGTTTTTTAATCTTTGATGCAATTTGATTCCTTGTTTTGTGTGTTTTCAGGTGCTCAGCAGTGAGGAACCAACGGAACCACAATTGTTTGTTGATCACCGGAGAAGTTTAAGTTTTTCTAATAGCTTGGAGGTACTTCTTTGGTGCTTGTTATTTCTAGTCAACTTCAGTTTTAGCTGCGATGGGAATTTTCATATTGTGTTATCATTTTTATGCCATCAGAATTTAGTAGCATTCTTTGTGTCATCCTCTTAAGGGAATAATGTTTGCTTTAGCTGACTTGTTTTATGGATGCTTGTTCATTGCATGGCAATTATGTTTTTTGGAGTAAAAAATGGCTTATAAACATTGTTTGTACCATTCTCTAGGGAAATCAATTTTGCTTTAGCCAAGGTATTTGAGAACATTGCTTTGTTTGGATCACATTGATGTCTGATACTTGTTCATAGTAAAATGCTAACAAGTCACATAAACTGTATGACCCATTAAGGAAATTATTATGTGTGAAGTGGCTTCATTGCATGTATTGCATATCTACTCCTGCTATCTGAAATAATTTAGTTTATAGCCAATAAATACCAAAAAACCTGCCGGATGGAAAACATCTGCTAAGGTTTTTCATGTTACTTGCATCTATTTAATGCAAACACATAGTTTGTGACAATAACACAACAAAATAAATTTTGAGGCATCAAACTTCACATTTTTGTTCCTTAGAAAGTTTGACAAAGGAGCATTTATTTAAAGGTTTCCTCTATTTTTCATTTTTGGTGTGACGGCATTGGATTTCAAATTTTTGTAACTGGCTTTTAAGCTGTGGGTGTTAGAAACATCAATATTATCTCCTTTATCAGCTGGGTTACTCAAATAAGATTTTAATTACTAATGTATTCAATTCTTTGTGCTTGTGTGGCTGCCATTTTTTTGTCTGGAGCTTATGTATATTTATTGCAGGTTCCCATAAGGTCACCTCATCTGCAGACAAGCATGGGTCATGTTCTTCCAAGGGTTGAGGATGAACAAACAAGAACATCACCTTCTCCAACAGACAAGCATCAAAATACATTGGATACTGCTGGTGGCAAGGAAGATTGCAAGCCATCTAATGAAAAACTGTCAGCATTACATCAATTAGTGCTCTACAACCCTGATGCAGTAAATAGAGTTCAAGATCATAGTGACAGCCATGCTTCCCAGAGCAGAAGTTTCTCTGGGTTATATGGTTCTAATGAGTTATTTGGGTCTTTTACTGTTCAATGCAATACATGCTTTAAATGGAGGCTTATCCCAACAAAAGAGAAGTACGAAAAAATACGTGAAAAGATCTTACAAGAACCTTTTGTCTGTAGTGTAGCTCATGGATGGGGTCGTACTATATCTTGTGAAGATCCAGCAGATATATTTCAAGATGACAGCAGACTATGGGCAATTGATAAACCCAATATTGCACAACCTCCACCCGGATGGGAAAGGTTGATTAGGCTCAGAGGTGAAGGGGGCACCCGTTTCGCAGATGTGTAAGTTTTCTTTTTCTCTTCATCGCTAGATATATCATGTTTATATTAACAAAAGGTTTATCTCAACCAATTTGAAGTTCTCACTTCAGCAATAGAACATAGTTGGAATTCTTGCTGGTTTTCAATTTCATAAAACCCAGTGTTCGAAAGAAAATGTTTTACTTCTGTTTTGATTGGAAAGGCACTATAGCTGTATCTCACCTAAGAGCAAGCAAGTTGAGCTATACTGACTAAACCTCTTTGTCTGCAGTTACTATGTTGCGCCAACAGGAAAGAAACTTCGGTCATTGGTGGAAGTCCAGAAGTATGCAACCAGAACCTTCTTATTTGCCTTGGTGATTTATTTCTTTCCTTGAGCCTAATTCTGCCATAACAGAAAATACAGTAGTCATCAATGCCTCGGTGTTAACTGGGAAATAAAATGTTCTGTATTACTTTTGTGGTAAACTAATTTTTCTCTGCACCTGATTATGGTTTTCCTTTATGGCAGGTACTTGGCTGAACATCCTGAGTACATTGAACAGGGGGTGAAACAATGTCAGTTTTCATTTCAAACCCCGAGACCTCTGCGGGATGATTATGTGAGAAAAAGGCCACGCAGAACAATATCTTTTGGCGACACTAGTCTGGAATCAGAAAGGCCTCTTGACCCTTCTGAAGGTATGTGCTGAGAACTGCCAAATTTCAATCGTAATTTCCAGTGCACTGCCTTGCTTGTCTTGAAGACTTCTACCATGGCAGTGTCATGATCCACCATCTTATGAGGTATGCATGAAATAAGGAAATCATTATCTCTAGGTGTACTTGGATGTTGGCATGTTGCATTAGCTTGTTTGAATATTTGCTGAAAAGTATGTTCATAAGAACTCTTTTTGACTAATGGGCATGCCTTACATAACGAAATTGACACAATATAAGTACATCCATGAAGTAATATCGCATATAACTTAACTGGAGAACCTCAAATAATAAGAAGTAATATTTTCTAATTTGCATCCACTGTTTCATCCAGGTAGTCTCTCCTACAACAGCATCTGTTCGTTGTTAATGCCTTATGCCTTTCTGCCATTTACTCTATTGAGTCTGGTCTCTTGATTTGTTTTATAATACAGTAATTGTTTTCCTATTAGAAAAGAAGATGATATATACTATTTGTTGATCTTGGGTTGAGAGGTCTCTGCAGTGTAGCATGTGTGCCAGTTTTAATTCAGATTGGTTTTTGTTAATTATTATTAAATTTTGCATTTTAATCTGAACCTGCTAACCAACTGATTCTCAATATGATAGCCAAATATCAACCGAACATAGAAATTATAGAATAATTTGTCTGTTCCTATGAATTAACTCTAGATTAAAATCCTAGCCATCTAAAGGAATCAACCAGCTTATCTACAACTATTTAATTGTGGTGTAGTAGTCATTTGGTTTTTTCAATATGGCCAAATCTTTTTAGTTTAATTATCAACTCAAAATGTGCTGGAGTGCATATCATGTGCATTCCATTAGTAGAATGCTATTAATATTTGATGAACCTTCATCATCATCTGAGTCTAATTTGAGTCTTATTTGATGCTTTTATCCATCCCTGGAATAAGAGCTAATTGATTCCTCAGTCCATGCAGTGAAACCCCGGTTGTGGTCTTGCCCTGATGAGCACGAGGAACTGCAGGCCAATCAGCCTGGGCCAATGACTTTGTGTCCTGACCAGTCCATTACACCACCTCCAAGGGCGAAGAAAGCAAAATGCATATCATCATCATCAAAAAAAACATTTGATGATCCTGTTTTTAATCAGATGCAGATCAAAGTAGAGCGTGGTCATCAAGCTTGGAATGCGTCTTCTTGCGAGCTCTGAAGCTGGATCTTTCTAGCGAATGTTTGTCGTGGCTGCTTAGTAGTGTTCGCTATTTTTTGGTTTCCTTTTCTGCTGAAAGAATGGAGATCTGCAGTTTGGATTCAGGGAAGGTAGGGGCGTGTTCACTTGTACAATATGGAAATCGAGGATGTCTTGGGGTAAGGGGAAAATCATATGGGGAGTATATTTTGCTTTTGGTGGGGCTCGAAATAACATATATAATTTGATATATATTCCATATGACTTTCTGTGCAATTTATTCTTCCTTTTTTTTTGTGTAATTGGTCCTGATTGTTAATTGTATGAGGGAACTCTTAAAAGTCTTTCATTGGTTCTATTTTCTTCTAGGGTTTGTTTGCTTTTCAGCAAGTATTGTTGTAAATCAATTTGCTTGTAAATATGCTTCTTGCCCTTGTTCTGAATAACATTTTTCAAACAGATCTTGTTTACATTCAACTATAAAAAATCAATATTTTTTTTAAAAAAAACTTACTTAGGTCAATGAGCTTATTGAACCTAGTTGGAGTCATTGGCTTGAATTAATTAAATGGGTTGGATTTGTCAGATTGATTATGCTTGAGTTGGCTCAATGGAATGGATTGGCGCATTGGTTTGACATGAATAACATGTTTCAACATTGAAATTGAGAATTTACATCATATACAGAATCAGAAATTTTTTATCATTTTTTAAAAATTTTTAGTAAAGAATCACAAGAAATTATAACAAATCACCTTTTTTTATGACTTTTAATAAAAAACTACTTATATTATAATAAAAATTTGCAACCAATTACTTTGAATCAACATTTTTTTTAATTTAATTTTTAGAATCTAATTTAATGTAAAAAATCATTATACCAACAATGAGGACCCTGAATATCATCTTCTCTCTAATATGTTGGAAGTTATTACACGTTAGGATAGAGAAAGAGAAAAATTAGAGAAAGTAAATTTTATACTTAAGTTTAAAAGGTTGAATACATGATGATCTTTTTACATTAAATTAAATGTTAAAAATAAAATAAAAAAATGTTGATCAAAAAGTGATTTTTTGTAAATTTTGGTTCATTGCTAAAAAAGTATTGTTTTGTGGATAATTACAACTAATTACATATAAAGTGTGGATAACAAAACCATGTACCATACGAACAAAAAAAAAAAAACTTTTACCGAAAAATTAAAATAAATAGATCAACCAACATAAAACTAACCAGGTCCTTTTGTTTGGTTGTACATTGAATTCATGGATTAGAAATCCATGTCAACAATAAAATTTTCATATTTGTTTATTGAAACTTAAAATTCAAATTGTAACTGCAAAAATACCTCAAAATCATGGATTTGATTTACTGTCAAAGTTAAAGGAAAGATTTGAAATTTAGAATCCTGGATTTGAAATGCAGGATTACAAACTCACCCATAAAAAAGGAACCTTGTGTTACAAATAATTGGATAAAATGAGCTAAAGTATGGCATGCTCTTTTTCAAGTGAATACTAAGTAAATTTAAAAAAATAACAAAATAAAGAGAAAATTATTTGCATGCATTTAATTTTCTGCAGACCTCTTAAACTTTTAAAATTATTTCTATGCCCAAACAAACTTGACATAATTATCCGTTTATGCCCTTGCCTTGCCATTTTGCTCCTATTTTTCTTCCAATGGAACTGGCTCTTTTATAAAAAACGCCTCAACTTCTCGCAAATTTTGAACGCCAGTAATTTTTAAAGTTACACAAGTCCTCTTTCTCATAAGAAAGTTTTGCATTTTTGTAAATGCACCCCTCTTTGTTTTTGAGTTCTCATGTATATTTAAAATTTGTAGAGTACAAATTTTCCAACTTTTCAAGTAGAAACTTTTCTACTTTTATAAATACATCCATCTTTTAGAAATTTAGACACTTTTATAAATACATCCTCTATTTTGAGATTAAGACGTCATATTTTCTTCGTAAAGATTTTGCACTTTTACCAAACACCCTTTTAGATTTTAGATTTAGACATATCTTCAATTTTCTTTAAAGCTCAACTTGTGTAATTTTATAAATACACCCTCTATTTTTTATTTTATATGTAGCCAGTACCTACTTTCGAAATACACTCCAAGGTTTTTTATTTACACAAAAGTTGCACTTAGAATAAATTAAAAAAGTAAGGGGTGATTCGTAAAATTGCAAAACATATGCTTTAAAAAATTTTCAACATATATGTCAATTCAAAATTTAGAGTGTATTCATAAACAAGTAAAATCCTAACTCAAAAATGGGACTTGTATTATAAGTTGTTTGGTTATCCGGAAGCAAACAAAAATATGGAGGTCACTTCTGATGTTTTATTGGATAAAAATATATTTAAAAATTATAATTATTAATAATAAAAAGGTTATTTATTCAAATACTTTAATAACTTTTTTAAAAATATTGTTTGTGAAATTATTAATATTATCATAATTTAAAAATTATTAGATTCATTTTCAAAATTTATTTCTCCGAACAGGCATGAAAAGCAGGAGGAATGTAATAATGAGCTAATTATTTGGATGATTTTGAAAAACTCTTCCGAAGTTACAGATAATATTGGAATTAAGGGAAGAACAAAATAGTCAACTAAGAATATAAAGATAATTAAGTCAGATTTATGGATTGAAACTAATTTTGGAAGTTTAAAAGTTATGTAAACAATTATGTAGGATTTTGCGGTACGCAGATCATTTTCCCCGAGATAAATGGAAGACCAACGTATCACCATTCCAGTTGTTCAGATCTCATCTTAATCCATTT
The DNA here is from genome assembly GCA_005019695.1 of Trichopus zeylanicus subsp. travancoricus. Lineage (NCBI taxonomy): Eukaryota > Viridiplantae > Streptophyta > Magnoliopsida > Dioscoreales > Dioscoreaceae > Trichopus > Trichopus zeylanicus. Next base: position 396,798 of record RXID01022135.1, read on the forward strand.
GGCGAAGTCAAATATCTCAATCCATTCGCTATCAAACCCATCTTAATCCTCGTCATTCCCTAATCCTCCCACCCAAGAACTCGCCAATGGTGGGTCCCGTCCAGCTCGCCGCCGGCCAGCGCCGCCTCGTCTTCGCCTATTACATCACCGGACACGGCTTCGGCCACGCCACCCGCGTCGTCGATGTGCGTGCCCCCTTCCCTTTCTTTCCTTTTCTCGCACTCCTCCTCTGCGATCGCAACACGAATCTCGAGTGTTCGTCGTTAAGATTCGTGTCGCCGGATAGCGACGGATTCGGGGGTTGAAAAGCTGACGGCTTTTTGCGTGGTGCTGTTCCCCGCCGTGCGGGAAAACCGAAGTCAAAAGGAATCGAAAGTCCTTGGCTTTTCTTTGGTTTTCAATTCGTTCTGTGGGGTTTGCAATAATTTTGGGGAATTGTGGGGATTGGAGTAGGGGGAGAGTGCTCAGAGTAGGGTGTGGGGTTCCATGGAACCGCTGGTGTTCGCCTACTACGTCACCGGCCATGGCTTCGGCCACGCTACCCGCGTTGTCGAGGTGCTGCCATTTCGGTGTTCTCTTTGCTCCTCCGGAGCTCCATTTCTTCTTTTTTTTGTGCGCCTTTTGCTGAATTTTTTTTCCTAGGTGAGTTGTTGGGAGGTGGTGATCATTTGATTTTCAATGATGTTGAAATCGAAAAAAGTTCGATTTTTAGTGGGAAGTTGTATTTTTTATTTGGATTCTGAACATAAATCGCAGAAAACTGACAAATATGTTTTTGTTTTAATTGAAAAATTTGTATCTTCAAGAAGTACAGAGTTAGATTTTGTTAAGTAGTGAAATTCTCCGGAGTCCATCAGGAATGTTCAATTCGTGGGATCTCAATTTTTTTTTCTTCTTTTGATGGGTTCCAGCCATGTGATGACCTTAATTATAGTGTTAAGATCAGCCAATGTAATGCATTGCAGGTTGTACGGCATCTTATTGCAGGCGGCCATGAAGTCCATGTTGTTACCGGCGCTCCAGACTTCGTTTTCACTAGCGAGATACAGTCTCCTAATCTGCACATCCGAAAGGTCAGTCTGCAAGCTAATTTTTAAAGAAAATATATTTCATATTACTGTGCATTTATTTGCCTATTTCATCATCTTCTACTGCTGTAAACGAAGTTGTGGAATGACAGGTTTTGTTGGATTGCGGAGCTGTCCAAGCAGATGCTTTGACAGTAGATCGCCTTGCATCCTTGGAGAAGGTGTCATCCATTGTGATGTTGCTTTCAAGAAACATATCCTTAGATGAGTGTTGTTTATATTTCTATATTACTTAATTGCAGTACTCTCAAACAGCTGTTGCGCCACGGGCTTCTATTTTGGCAACTGAGGTGGAATGGCTGCAGTCCATAAAAGCCGATCTAGTGGTATGCGGGTATTTCTTTGAAGTCTATCATTGGAGGTGGACCTTTTGCACATGAAACGTGCTTATTGTTTTGCTACTTGGAGTTAGGTCTCAGATGTCGTTCCTGTAGCATGCAGTGCTGCAGCAGTGGCTGGGATTCGATCTGTTTGTGTTACAAACTTCAGGTAACCTATTTCATTTATGTTATGCTACAACACTAGAAAACTATTACTGAAAAAACACTAAGAAATAATATTATACCAAAATTTTATCTTTGGACTTGAACACAGTTTTTGGTTTAGTTCTTTAGGGATGGGTGAAAGGCATTCTTTATCAGCAGGGCTTAATCAATAGCAGGAGAAGAAAAGTACATTTCAATTGTTTCATTTTTGTCACCCATTTGAATAGCCTAGTAGATGAACTGATAATGATGCAGTGGATTTAACAAATTATCGAGTGATTTTTTAATAGACTAGTGGATGAATTTTTATGGCTTCCTAATATGGCACTGCGTTAATTGGAGCTTTGGATCTAACAATTATATTGGGGAAAATCTTTGAGTTTAGTGCACTATTGTTTTCATGAAATCTTGATACAGTCATGGTCAAAACCAAAAAATAGTTAGAAAAGAAACTCATTCATTTTTATATATCTGCTATTTAAAAAATCTTATCTAATTGCTAATCTACCACACTTTTCTCAAATTTTAATTTGCATCCTCGGCTGAATCCCAAACATTGACGTTGTGACTTGCATTTAGTTAATTAGTGCAAATCCGCATATTGGAATTTGATTTAATTTTGTTTCACTTTTGCAGTTGGGATTTCATATATGCAGAGTACGTAACGGAAGCTGGTCATAAACATCGTTCCATAATCTGGCAGGTAACTGTTTTTGCCATTCATTGTAAACCTCATTATTGAAAATGTATGTTCTAATTTGGAGAGCTAGAGGTTCTTTTAGCTGATTTTGTTCAATCCAGTTCTTTAGCCTTGCTTTTGCCTTTTTTGCTGCTTATAAAAAAATCCATTACACATTTCTTTCCCCTTGAAGATGGAGAACTGAACTACACACTTACCCTTTCCAATAATTTTTGTTTTGTTTTTTTTTTCCCATGCTGACCATTTGCTTCACATAACATATTGTTTGGTTCTGACCTTGTTTTTTTCAATGACACATTTATCCAATTACGCATTATGCAAATAAGGAAATTTTTTATGCCTAAGCCAGGAAACATATCTCTGGCTATCATGTTGTCTTAATATCTTATGCAAATCAATTATATGCTTTCAAAGAATTTCCAATGCTTCCTAACTAATTATTGCAGATTGCCGAAGATTATTCGCACTGTGAGTTCTTACTTCGGCTTCCTGGTTACTGCCCAAGTACGATGATACATAAGACCTTTCTGTAGTTTTTCTGGCCTTCTCCAGATCTCTTTCTTTGGATATAATAATCAAACTCATTGATCCTTCAGTGCCTGCTTTCCGAGATGTTATTGATGTGCCTTTGGTGGTCAGAAGGCTGCATAAATCCAGATCAGAGGTGAGAATATCATGACAATAATAAGTTTGCACAACTTAGCTGGGGCTGATGCTCACTGAAAAAAGCTGTCATTTATAAATTATTTATTATGCTCTTACAGGTAAGGAAGGAACTTGGTATTGGAGAGGATGTAAAGTTGGTTATTTTTAATTTTGGCGGTCAGGTAGGTCATCTGTTACTGTGCTGGTATATTTCTTGTTGATGCAAAGTTCTCTTTTATTCATGTCCATATTTGTAGAGGCATTCTCGCCACATGTATCATGTGTTATGTTTTTCAACTCAACAATCAGAGATAGATCTAGAAAATTTTTTCAATGAAGCAAAATAGTATAAATGTGTTATTTATATAGTTTCTGAGTTACTAAATAAAAAGGTTCTTTTGTGTCATAAATGCAAAAGAAGGGGTTTATTTACAAACAAACAAAAAATTAGAGGATTATTAAAAATCTTAAAAGTAGTTATTCATTTTATAATTTAGTCCTTGTCATTTTACTGATTTTGTTAGGATGATGAGGGCAAAGATAAGGCAAGCAAAAAAGTAACATATGAAAAATCCAACGGGAATTTTAAAAGGTTATCGGGGGCAACCGCCCCAACTAACTTCTATTTGGATCCATACTAGGAAACCTATATAGAGTAACAGAATTATCCACAGATCATCTTCTTCCAACACTGCAATTTTGTTGTCAATGACCATAGGATGCTTGCCTTATGCCAGATCAGCCATTGGTTGCTTTCAAAATAGGTCCATGATTCTGTATGGTTTTTATCTAAGACAAGATTTAAGCTCATCTCCTTGCAAGATATAATGGATCTATTATTTTGGGGTGAAACAAAACAAATTTTTAAGACACTTGTAAATAAATATTTAGGACAAATGCATTCCTGTCAATATATTTAAAGGAAATCACCTCTTCATTGTTCATATTGTGATTTATTTAGCTGCATCTATGATTCCACAAGTTGAATTCCGGAAATATTAAACTTTAGCACATATTTTCATGGATACTTGTTATGAGATAAAATTGGGATTGGAGAGTAAAAGATGAACTTTTTTGTTTCTGATATCACTTAATTAATTAATTATTGGATTAAATTATTTGTTTATCTTTGAACCTACAGTTTGATAAATTATTTTATATCTTCTAAGTTTGTCCTGGAATTGGTTATGAATAACTGGTATTTTTTCATGTGTCCAATTTGCTTTTCTAGTGCAAAGTTTTAAAAGAATGAATGGCCTGGATATTGTTGTCAAAATGTTTTTGAGATTCCTGTTTAATTCTGACTGTTCAATTGCAGCCTGCAGGATGGAAACTGAAGCAAGAATGGTTACCTGCTGGCTGGCTATGTCTGGTATGAATAAGTTGGAGTCTCTGAAACAAACTCTTCGTCTTGGAATGATGGGAAGGATTTCTGATTGGCTTTCCTCTGTTTGACTTTTTGAAGGTCTGTGGTGCATCTGACAACCAAGAACTTCCTTTGAACTTTATAAGGCTTGCAAAAGATGTCTACACACCAGATCTGATGGCGGCGTCAGACTGCATGCTTGGTAGCATATTATAATGCTAAATAATGTATTTCAAATCCACCATTATCCAGTCATGCTTTGCCTCTTATTTTAATAGCTTTTGCTTTCAGGAAAGATTGGATATGGAACTGTCAGTGAAGCTTTGGCATACAAACTGCCATTTGTATTTGTACGCAGAGATTATTTCAATGAGGAGCCATTCTTGAGAAATATGCTTGAGGTCATTTCATTTTCATTTTACAAAATGTAGCTGAATTCCTTGACAATTTCTTTTAGTACGAAATACCTGTAGTGTTTTCTTATTATTTAAATATTTTGTGCAGTATTACCAAGGTGGTGTTGAAATGATTAGGAGAGATTTACTCACTGGGCATTGGATTCCGTATCTTGAGCATGCACTTAGTCTTAGTCCATGCTATGAGGGAGGCATCAATGGCGGTGAGGTATTTTCTGTCATTTACGGCAAAGGCATATCTTTAATTACCATTGACTCTGCCGTTTATTTCCTGTCGAGTTTTTTGATTTATCTTCATTCTTATTTTATTGGACATGACACATTTTTTTTAACACAGAATGTTCTCTCTGGCATGTCAATCATACAATAACTGAAGTTGTTTACTTTTTGCATATGGTGCACCTTGTCTTATGAGTCAGGTAAATGGTTTTCTATGTTGTTTTTATCTCAGGTGGCTGCTCGTATATTGCAAGATACAGCTGCAGGGAAACATCATGCATCAAACAAGGTGTGTTAAATTTCCAAAAGAGATGACAGAATAAGGACCTATAGGGGTCTGCTTATTATTTACAGTGCTTTCTTCCTTAAGTTCACATTGGGGAGGTTTTCTGTCAGGTGGTTTTGTTTCCTTTAATTTAGATTGTCAAAATTATGTATGTTTGGACACGCCTATGTCTTCATATTCCATTGCCACTGGACCCTAAAGTCAGTATGACCATTTGATGTTTTTCTTCAGTCTTGTTATTTGTTCTCGTTTTTCAAAAGAAAACAGTATTAAACTTGAAAGCAAATAGAGCCCCACTATTGCCGTCCTGTTCTTGTTACAGAATTTCAACTGTATTAAATTTATTTAATGGAGACCTTAGTGGAAGTTCTTCATTTCAAATCAGAACTTCTTGTTACATGTGGTTAAACTGCAAGATGTCCATTTTATCAATCAAACACTATCTACCGTTGTTTACATTCCTTGTGAGTAGAATCTTTCAGTTTGTAGATCTTTTTAGAGGCAGGGAAGAGTATTGCAAGGTTTATAATTAAGTTGAATTGCTGATGTTAGTAGATTATGAATATTTTTGTTAAGTTCAAGTTCAACTTCAACTTTCAGGACTGTTTCAGTTCTAATTCCTAGGAGATAGATGCAATGCCCTACTTCATTCCTTGGTGGTATGGATAACTTGCATCAACTCTGAACCAGCAAGAAATGATGCCACACTTATCACCTGCTTTTTGGGTGCTCTAGTATTGCTGACTGATGATAAAACATGTCGATGATGGCTTTTTTGGTTTTATTTCGGTCCAAAAGTCTTGGCTACTGAACAAAGGGCCAAAGTGGTTCTTTTTTTATCATGGCTATATATGGCTTCTCCAATTGTTGCTAAATTAAATTGACACCAAAATGATTTTTCTTTTGGCAAGAATTTGGAAGTGAAAATATTGCCCCAAAAGCAGTTACTTGGCCTCATTTTCTTGTTCTTAGGCAAAATGGGCACTTGAGACTATTTTCTAGCTTCTGATAGGAGCGTCCTTTCTTTATGTTTTTGCATTTATTTCTTTACCTTGGGTACTACCACAATTTGCTTGCTTTGTATTTTCTTCCTTTTTTTTTCCCTTCAAATGCAGTTGAGTGGAGCAAGGCGATTGCGGGATGCCATCGTGCTTGGGTATCAGCTACAAAGAGCTCCTGGTAGAGATCTCAGCATTCCTGAGTGGTATTCATTGGCTGAGAATGAGATTGGCCTTCGTCCATCTGTGACAGATAATGATATAAATGAGACTGCCTCACTAGCTAAATCGTGAGTTTCTTGCCCTATATAAAGTTTTTATTATTTTTAATCCAAGAGCTATCCATGTCAATGATCTGCACATTTCCTGCTAGATGCATTGAGAGCTTTGAGATACTTCATGGGGATCTGCTTGGTTTATCTGACACAATGGGATTCTTAAAGAGCTTATCGCGACTTGACACTGGAGCTGACTCTGGGAGGGGCAGTGAGAAGCGCAAGATGCGGGAGCGTGTTGCTGCTGCTGCTCTTTTTGACTGGGAGGTCTCAAACTGGCCTACCGTTTCATCTGTTTGTTATTGTAGTTTGTTAAAGTGAAAATAGTAGTAGTAATAGCAATATATGACTTATTGTTATTTCTATATGTGTTTGGGAAGTAAATGGTATTGAATTTCAGAGCCAACCTCTTCACATGTGGCAAGACACATAAGTAATATTGTTTATGCTGAAAGTAGGAAGTAGAAACCATGGACAGTGCCTTTCCATGTTACTTCAATTATGTCAGTCCAATCTTATGTATTCTATTGCCATAAATAGACATTGGATGCATCATAGATTCATTGACTGTCAAAATTGGTTAAGATCTCTCAATGCTTCTTATAGTTTTATTGCCTAACTAAGTCTTGTTTTGTTGGTATAGGAGGAGATTTTTATTGCAAGAGCCCCTGGGAGATTGGATGTAATGGGGGGCATTGCAGATTATTCCGGAAGCCTTGTTTTACAGGTGACTCTGTTCTTAGCTTTTCAGTGTTCCTTAGGAGATACTTACTCTATTAGACAGGCATAGAATCAAGATATAGTGAAAGAATGGAATTTACAAATGCAAAATGAAAATGCTGGAAACATGTGCTTGTTGTGCTATTGTCACTAATTGACAGATCAAAAATCAAAATGCAAAATGAAGATGCTGGAAACACATGCAAATTGTGTTTTTGTTATTTATTAACATATCAGAAATCAAAATGGGAAATATAAGTTCTACTTTTGAGAGGATGAGATCATTTGACAATGCACATATCAAAGTGTTGGTTGCTTAAATCTTTCCAGGCTAGTGCTTGGCCTACCTATTTTGTGAGCCTTTGCGGCAAAACATGGTATATAGGTAATTATTGTATTGGATTCAAAGGCCACAACCTATCCACTTGGGGTCGTGTTCATTTTTTTTTCCCATTATATGTACATGTGGACATGGGCTTCCATGCTGGACATGGAAAATCCCAAAATCTAAAACCTGGGACATCGGGGTTAATGTTCTCGATTGATAGACTCACATTTCACATAAATAACATACAAATGATTATTTATGTACTTCAATAGAAAGTGTACATAACCTAGCGAAACATCATATTGATGTATAATCTAATTTAAACTATTTGAAATCCATAGTTATAAGTAGACATATTACAGATTTGTGTCAGACGTGTGAAAGGTCAAGTAATCACATGGGATGAAAAAATACTCTTTTGAAAGGAAATTATAGCAGATAAAATAGAAACCACTCTTCTTCAGATTGATTAACTGTTTTTCTGCACTTTGCAAAATTGGAAAGTTGTCAGTCGGTCAATTATTATTTTTGTTGAAAAAACTGTTGTATCGATTGTTACAGTATTATCACCAATTTTTTATACTCTTCTGAGGTTTGACTTATTTCTTCCCTTTTTTGTCATAGATGCCAATTAAAGAAGCATGCCATGTTGCTGTTCAGAGGAATCATCCTACCAAACAAAACCTCTGGAAACATACTCAAGCACGGCAACAGGGTAAAGGACAAGGAGCCATTCCTGTTGTGCAAATAGTATGTCATAAACTTGCTCATTTTTCTTGTTCTTCTTATGGAAATGGACTACGTGTTCAAGGTTTTTCTTTCTCCTTCTGACTAATGTGCTGACAGCCTTATTTTCTTAGATATAGATGCCACTGTAAGAAATGACTCATGAACGTCTAGAGTTTAGGCTCATGGAGATGGTTATCAATAAAGTTTTGAACCTTCCAGTAGGGCTGCAAGTGGATCTGATCAACCCAGAAGGAATCCATTTTAGCTTGGAATGCTTTGGATCAAAATAGTGGATCCATGGTTTTAGTGGATTGGATTTGGATCAACAAAGATATGTTCCAATTCAACCTAACCTGATAAATAATTGATCCAATGAAAGGAAATAATAGAAAGCTAGTTCAAATGTAGTTTAGTCGAGAATTGATTTAGTCCAGTCTGAAACATACTTTCACCTGATTTGGTCCTATCCAATCCATTTGTAGATAGACTATCTTTGGATTTAGAAATATGTAATAGATTGTTTTGGAGAGTGGTAAATCAACCCAATCTGATCCACTTGCAGCGTCACCTACCAAATAATGCAACTGCTCAGATTTTGAACAAAATAAATACATTTACAGCCTTTTAACAGGTTTTTTACAGAGCACACTCCCCTTCACCATGCTCTATTAATGCAACATTACTGTCTGGAAAATCTTCCACTTCCGTTAGCATGACTATAAATATATTTTAATGGCCCTTATCTGTCATTCCTGAGTAGGGTTTTCAGAGAAAACCTTGGACAACCATGGAGACCATTTTCTGCCATAGACATGGTTTCTCCTGTAATTTTGCTGAATGGCTTTATTCATTGTAGGTATCATTTGGCTCTGAGTTGAGCAACCGAGCACCAACTTTTGACATGGATTTGTCAGATCTGCTGGATGGAGAGCAACCAATTTCATATGAGAAGGCCTATAAGTTCTTTGCACAAGATCCATCGCAGAAGTTGGTGATTCTTCTAATTTGGTTCTTATACTTCATGTTTTTTCTTGCTGTAACAAATTTGAGTTCTCTTTTTAGGTGGGCAGCATATGTTGCAGGAACTATACTTGTATTGATGACTGAGCTTGGGGTGCGGTTTACTGACAGTATCAGCATACTGGTGCGATATCATTTTTTTCACTGGATGCAAATAGTTATTAGTCCAGCTTTGTAATTGTTCTAGAGGAATAATGCAATGATTTATAAAATACTAGCTGTTATATATGATAGTATATTATTATCATATAGGTCCTGTTTGTGTTAAAAGTAAAATGTGTCTTTAATCTTCTCATACTTTATAGCTTTGAATGAAGACTAGGAATTAATTAGGGCTTATAAGCAAAAGCATTACCATTCAGCTATTCTATTCTAATCATTCATACATCAAAATTGAGAAAAAGTAGGGAAGTTAATAGAAAACTTTATTATAATCAAGCTGCTGGAGGAAAGAAAATTTACTATAACATAACATGTTTTAGGGCTTTTAGCATTTGGGATGTTTGTTTCAATGAAAATAGAATTTCACTGTTTTGGTGTCTATACATGGATTTCTAGGTTTCTTCTTCTGTTCCAGAAGGCAAAGGTGTGTCATCTTCAGCATCAGTGGAAGTTGCAACAATGTCTGCAATTGCTGCTGCACATGGTCAGGTTTTGTAGTAAAAAGTTATCTTGATTTATATGGATTGAAGCATCCCTCGCATATCCTAATAGTAACTCTTTTTTGGTTTACAAACTGAAATAATATTCATATATTGAATTATATTTTGCTGCTGTTTTCTTGTGCAGGGCTGAATATTGCTCCCAGAGATCTAGCATTACTCTGTCAGAAGGTGACAATCAGTGAGAATGGTCCTATTGCGCAAAACTGTTCTATTGGCTCTGGTGTAATCATTTTCTTGTCATTGTTCATCTCAACAAAATATTTGTAGGTTGAAAATCAAATTGTCGGTGCCCCTTGTGGAGTTATGGACCAGATGACTTCAGCTTGTGGTGAAGCAAACAAGCTGCTTGCTATGGTTTGCCAGGTTTGTATCTTTTATTATGCACAAAGAACTGCTTTGATGCTCAAGCAATTCATCACCTCTGTGATGTTATCTCATCCAGCCTGCAGAGGTGAAGGAACTAGTCACCATCCCAACGCACATACGTTTTTGGGGGCTTGATTCTGGTATAAGGCATAGGTATTCATCCTAATTTATGTAATGTTGTGATTACTGCATTCCATGATGCATGATTAGAACTATGCTAATTTGGTATTTTGATGATACCAAATGAAATATACAAAATCAAAAGAGAAGGCAGGCATAAAGTTGATCTTTCTACCATCCATCTACCAAAAAGTCAAATGTCAAATTGTTCAGAGATGCATACTTTTTTCCTGCCTATGTTAGTGATTCACCAGAATTCCTTCTCCCGGAAAACTAAACCTTCATATCTTCCCTTGTTATATGTGGCATTTTATGATAGAAATTTATACCGAATTGGATTTAACAAATCATCTCTACTTAATATCTGACTCTGTAATCCATTTGCAGTGTCGGTGGCACAGATTATGGATCTGTCCGAATAGGTACATTCATGGGGCGCAAGATGATAAAGACTGCTGCATCTGTGCTGCTTTCAGGTTATTTGAACAGTGCAACTCTCCCTCAGCAAGCTGATGAAATGAATTCTGATGAATATGATGAACGTGAGATAGAGCTATTCAAAGATGAATCATCAATGGATTACTTATGCAACCTCTCAACTCACAGGTATGTTTCTTAACTGGCAAATGTCCTGAAGTCCATGCACTCTCATTTGCAAGATGTTATTTGACAGGCTGTTTTTCACAACCTTGTGTGCCTTGCAGTTGAAATAAGCTTCCCATTCCTTTGATGACAGTGTTAGCCGGAAGTTTTCTTGTTTTAATATTGTTTTTTATTTGTATTGCAGATATGAAGCTATTTATGCCAAACAGCTTCCAGAAAGCATAGTTGGCAATATGTTCCTGAAGAACTATGCTGATCATAATGATACAGTTACAACCATTGATCCCAGTCGCACTTATGCAGTAAAGGCGCCTACTAAACATCCTATCTATGAAAATTTCCGAGTCAAGGTTTTTTCTCACTGCCTTGGTGTTTACTTTTATATAATATCTATAATTTGAGCTGATGCCAAATGTGAAGTGCAAAACTTGCAAATGCATAGTTTTCCATACAAATATTCTGCAAAGTTACAGAGGATCTTAGACGCTGGGAAATATGAAAAACTGTTAAATGGTTGATATATTTTATTTTGGCTTGTTCTTCATAGACAAAACTTACTGCTGATGCATATATAAATTGTCAACTCTGGTTATCTGCAGCTAGCTTGAGGTACTATTGAAAAGAAGATAACTGCAATTATAAACAGGCCCTTTGGATTATGTAAAAAATATGTAATATGTTTCATGTTCTTCTAATCGTGTTTAATAGCAAGTTTAGGGAAGTGAAATCTCACAAAAAAAAAATCTTTTGAAAATAAATTTTATTGACACAATTGTAAATAACATTTTCAAAGTGCAAGCAGAGTGCATAAGACCATGATACATCCACTCAGCTGCCCAAATGACATTGGTGCATACTCTGGAAGGTATACAGTTGAAATATTTCAAATTCAGCTGCTATACATTCTCCTTTTTCACATGCTGAGTTATTGAGGCAAAAAGGCTTGCTGTTAACTGGTAGTTTTGTTGTTAATCTATTTGTCATACTTAATAAGTCATTTTATGTATGCAACTTTTGTTAAGCAACTCGTGTGATGCCTTGTTTTACTTATTGTATTTAAAGATTATCCAACCTTTTATTTTATGTTCTTTTGGTGGATCTAGGCCTTTAAATCATTATTAACGGCAGCAACAACAGAGGAACAACTTTCTGCTCTCGGAGAACTTATGTATCAGGTAAATAAATTTGGGAGTTCTGCTTATATTGCTGTAGAGAATGTTTGCTGATCATTTTACATGCTTGGCTAGCTGTTTTTTTAAAAAACAGAATTGATTGGTATTGGTCATGAAAGTAGGGGGTTACAGTAATTTTCTCGCCTCTAGTAATCCATTTCAGTGTTTACTTTATTGGTTAATCTTTGCTATTCTTGAAATTTGAACTGATATCAAAACCTCTACTCAAGTTTCACTCAGTTGAATCTTAATTTCTTTTCATAACTTGGTAATTGCAAAGTGCTTAACTCAGTTTTTACCATCTGTTTCAGTGCCACTACAGCTACAATGATTGCGGGCTTGGGTCAGATGGTACGGATAGACTTATTAAATTAGTGCAAGAGGTACAGCATCGTAAATCTCATGATGGAAATGCAAGCCTATTTGGCGCAAAGATCACCGGCGGAGGCTCAGGTGGCTCTGTTTGTGTTATTGGAAGAAACTGCGTTAGAAGCAGTGAAGAAATTCTTGAGGTAATGTATCAGTTGGCTAGCATAGTTAATCTTCCACTACTACCATAGTTTGCGTTTTCTTTGACCAATACTGCCATTTTAATTTTCGACAGTCAATTCTTCTGAGAATTTCATGTTTGCTAATAGACATATCTCATATGAAATCCCACGTGTGTTTTCTGTTATGACTTCTAAAGACCTACTAGGATGCTTATTGGCTGAGTACTCTAAATTAGAGTTAGAGATAGTCACTGCCCACATTTTAGCGAAATTTCTGATAAGGACCCCCTTGCATTGCTGTAATTCGTTGCAAATAATCCTCTACGCGTGATAGCCCATGCCTCAAAAACTGTAAAATTATGTTTTTGCATGTTTTGCCCCTTATAATTCTTTCTTCTTCCTACCACCAAAACTTCTGCTCCAATCTACCACATTTTCTTCTTTCTTTCAACCAAAGCTTTTCTCCATAACTGTCTTATCAGCACAGACGGTATATGCGAGATTATCAACCACCAAACACTAGTTTTGCTTTGGTCTTAATTTCAGATCCAGCGGTGGTACCAAGCAGCCACCGGCTATTTACCCTTCATCTTTGAGGGCTCTTCGCCTGGTGCTGGGAAGTTCGGCTACCTAAAAGTCCGGCGCCGACCATCATCAGACTCATCTCCAAAGAACTGAGTAAACAAGTCCTGAAAGCCCCTACAAGGCGTAAACCTGACCGTATGGGACTGCAATCTATAATTGGGAACTAATTCCAGCATTAGAGCGCTCGGAAAGACATTGTTTTCTCTTATTCATCCAATTCATTGTGATCAACGAGGACAGATTCTTAGCAGATGCAATAAAGGCATTTTGAATCACTCGACTTTTTGGCATTCTAAGCAGTAGCGGTGTGTGTTTTTTATTTTCTATTTTTTGATTTAATGGTCCGGTTTAGTTCAGCCTCAAAAATGTGCGGCCTCTGTCTCTCTGCATTGACTATTTTGGGACTTAATTTCTCGAATTAAGGGTAATTACAAATAACCCCTCGAAAAGTTTCTAAATATTACGTATTAGTCCCCCACTTCTCGGTAAAAAAAAATGACTGAAAAGGAAATATTTACTCGATGCGAATGCATTCCATCATCCTAATTGAGTGGAAAAGTAAAAATTGGATGAGCGTGCCGATTCATCCAACCATTTTTGGCATTTTTGCTGGCTTTAATCGCGATCATCCAAATCAGGCAAACTACCGCGCGGCAAGGACACTCACCAAATCTAGAAAGTTAGAGACAACTAGATTCGCATTCACTTGAAGCGGCTGTGGTTTCTCTTAGCGCTGCACCGTCCATTCTCCATTCAACAACAAGTTGGTGTCAAATCTCACTAACCATCTATATATTCCAAAGCTGATGTGGGTTTCGTGTCAAAACAAAGTTAAAATAAATTAGGCTTTGATCAACAATCGGTGGCAGCAGTGGATCCCCTTCGATTTGCTTTTTCATTTTAGCCTCCATTTGTTTGACCATGATTTCAATTTAGAAAAATAAAGTGATTTTTCAGAATTAAATCTAATGAGATTTCAAGAAAATTAATGTGGTTATCTAAAACAAAGAAAATAGTGATAAAATAGTTAAATTATAATTTCCAATTTTTTGGTGGTATTATGATTGTTTTTTTTCGTGAATCTAAAACTAGAATAATGACGTTATTTTTTTTTTCACCCTTTTTTTATATTTTGTTTTTTTTTACAAATTTACCCCTATCAAAAACTAAATTAGCATCTATATATTTTTTTAAAATTTCTAATTAAATCCTTAATTATGCACTGTTTTATATTCGATCGACTCTTGTCACATTGCTGTTGGAAAATTATAAATTTGTAGAACTATTATAATTTTTTAAAACAATAATGTCATTAGTTTTTAAATACTCTATTTTTTTTTTTCCAAATTCAAACTTGTTGAGATGATAAATTAGAAGTTGCTTTTTTTTCACTATAAAGAATAATAGCTAATAAAATAAAATATGCAAATTCGTATGGAGAAGAAAAAAATTAACAAATATTGATTTTTAAAATTAACTCAAAAGATATTGTAAAAGTTATTTTTTAATATTTGTTTTATTGTATTTATTTTTGGTGTAATTTTTTATTGTATTTATCGAAACAATTTCACAATATTTTAATAATTTTTTATATTGAAGAAAAGTATACCTGACTATTTTGTTGAATTAATATTTCTTTTCTTGTTACATTAGTGAATGACAAATATTGGAAATGAAAGTTAAATCACTTTTTCCATAAATTCTTCCAGAAAAAATTTTGAAATTTGTATGAATTTAAATTTCATAATTTCACGTTATTAGTAATAACATTACTTTACTTTTTCGTCAACCAAATGATCCTAATTAGGTTTTCTTACATATATAGCCCTACAGAATTGAGGAATTATAGGTGCTTCCAACAAAATCAGTATTTGTGTATATACTATATACTCGTCTGTTTTGCAAATATACATCTCATTTGGGCTTAGATGGAATAAATACGATGAGGCGAGATGTCTTCCTTAATATTTCATTTGTGCTTTTCATTTTGTTTTGATAGTTTCGAGCGATCTTTAGGATATATTTTGTTTTTTCCTTTTTTTTTAATGAATGAACTCGGCGGATTATCCACCTTTCTCTCTCTGTCAAAAAAAAAAAAAAAAACTCATTTGGGTAGAGATTTGGCTCGCAAAATAACGGGTCATGTTAGCAGCTCCACGGATGCAAATTTTTTTGTTTTACAAGGTTATATATGAAAAAAAATCTTGATTTGAAATAGAATCAATTATATATATAACTCATTGAAATTTCACTAAATTATATATTTCTTCTCCAAATTTAATAATAAATTTTATATAATTCATTGAAATCTTATTAAATTATATATTTTTCTTTTAAACTTAACATATTAATGTTATAAATGAATATTTGGATAATATATTGTTTGATTTGATTTAAGTTGAAATAAAAAAAAAATTATATCTCTAATTTAGTTAGAAAATATTTTGATAATTTCGTTGTGATTAAGGAGTTACACATATTAAATTAATTTGAGATATAAAATAATAATTTTACTTTTAATCTAATTTAAACTCATTTTGATACAATTTGGACTAGATTTGAGGCTCAATCTAGGACTTATTTAGCTTATGTTTTTCATTATACTACCTCTAACTAGATCCACGATGTTTTTATCTTTTTACTTCAATTTAAACAACAATAAATGATATATTATTCAAATATATTTTATTATAACATTAAATTTACATCTAAATAGATTTTTACAATATACCTAATAACCAAAAAATATATATAATTTTTTGAATTTGACAAAATTTTAAAGATTTATATGCAATTAGTTAAGTTTGAATGAAAAATATACGATTTAAAAAGACTTAAAAGGGCTTATATGTATTTTTTTTTATTTTAAAAAATAAATATATATATATTTGACAAAATTTCAAGGGTTCAATAAATAATTGAGCCTTTGATTTAATAGGTGCTTTCTGGTCTAATTAGAAGGAAATGGGATAACCTTTGCATCCACCACTTTGCCGGATGGACAGAGGAGCCTGTCGTTATCTCTCTTGTTAAATCATTTTTCCATTAAGATGCTTAAAAGCTATGAAATAAAATTTTAGAATTTATACAAATTTAAATTCCATAAATTCACGCGATTAAGAATAATATTCATATAATGACTTTATTTTTCCGTCTTGTAGGATAGCTCGATACCTTTTAAATCCAGATTTTCCAATTTTTCATCTAATATAGGACTGAACATTTCATTATGCGGAAATTTTAATTTTAAATAAGTATAAATGAATTTTTAAAGCCAAAAAATAATCATATGAACTCTAAATTAAATCGAAGAAACAGGACCATACGAATCCTATATCGCAATTAAAGACATTTTTTAAAAAATTATTGGAGAATAAAGGGTGGGGGGGCATTCTCTTAGTTTCAAGCTTTTACTTGTTAACAAGGCGTCTTCTAATATTAAGCATCGTTTGAGGAATCAACATTAATAAATTATTTTTATAAATTAATAAATTTTTTTATCAAAATTAATATTTTAATAATTAAAAAAATAAAAAATAATTTAATTTTTTATAATAATTTAATTTAATAATAATATAAAAATAAGTAATATTAATTTTATATAAAAAAATAAATTTAAAATAAACTGATTTTAATCCTAATATCAAAAAAAGGAACGGGTCCTGAGGTCCTGATCGAGTTGGATTAGTAGTCTGACTGCACCGGAGTGGACCACAGCGAAGGCTTCTGTAGGATGATTTGATGTCAATTGCATTCCCTATCGAAGGACAAGACTCTCATGTTTGCCGCTGACGCGTGACACGTTTCGACTTCTCATTGCGCCAGTCTAAGTTTCCAAGATAAGGTCTTGTCCCTTGATAATGTCCGACAGGACGAGGGCCACGTCCTCGTTGCTCGCTTGATTTTAACTAAGAGTTTATTACAGCTGACTTCTTAACAATCTTAATTATTTTTTTTTAAAAAAATTTCTCTCGTCTTAATAATTTTTTTAATATTTAAAAGCAATTAGCATTCAATTAAGAAAAATATTAATATGCTTATTCTATGTGTTTTTCGTCAAAACTCTAATTGCTTGTGTCAATTACTAACATAAAATGATGAAAATATTGATCATTCATTAGAATATTTCTAAAAAATACAATAAAACTAATCCAGAAAAAAAAAAGAAAAAAAAAAAAGAAGAGAACGAGACATGACTGGTGGTAGATGGAATGATCCATCTCATTCTGGGAAAGCATCTGAAAAGCCCATTTTACTCCTTTGAGAACTCGAAAGGAAGATGACGGAGATGGAGCTTGCTCCCTTCTGAGGAGACACAGCGTCTGCCTCACAAGAAACTCAATTGACAAACAGAAGAAGTCACTCGTCTCTGTCCCCCGAACCGGAGGGCTGAGAATCGCGGAGCAATCATAAATATTTTTTTTATTTTGAAAAAAATGTTTTTAGTTTAGTTAAATTGTGAGATCAAATTGCATTTCTCGAAATTGCATAACTCCAAGTAAAGCAAGATGATTCCCGATCATCAACGACTGGAGAAAATTTGTGATTTAGACCTTCCGAAGAAACAAAATGACAGAAACAGACTCATCCATGCGTGAAGCAATTGTCCCCCAAAAGTTGGAACAAGAGGTGAAGGCATGTCGGATTTATTTTGCGACAGAACATCATTGTCTCACGATTCTTCGCATGTATAAGAACCACACGGAAATTGTCCGATGGAATCTATGAGGCTCCAGCAGTTAGTCAAATTTGGCACATTTCAGTCTCTACTGGCTCGGCTTCATTTGTGCGCATAGTCAAAAGCATGCATAGAGCTGTCAACATTCACGCGTGAAATTTATAATATATATATATAATTTTATATATTTTCTTAAGTGGAGTCTCGGTTGGCGAGATCCGATATGGTTTGGATCCAAATATATATCTATATATATATATATATATATTGGACTAAAACGGGCTTGATTTATCCGCCAATTATTCGATTCTTAAGTCAACTCATGGACCAAAACCACGTTCCTGACAGCAAGACCATGATGTCTTAAGATGCTAAAATAATGGTTAAATACTGAACAAATCTCCGATTAGCATGTGATTGAACTGTTGAGAAGTGAATTGCACCTAATAATCACTTGTGGTGGGGCACCCAACTCATACAATAATTTAATAAACAAATAATTAACCACATGGGATGGTCGGTATCTTTTTAATTATCGATTTTGAGTCGATGAACTCTTTGGAATCTAAGAACAGTCTGTGCATGATGATAAACTCGATGGAAGATGATTAAGAAAAATGAATCGAAACTCATGTTCAATTTTGGTTGTGTCGGTCGACAAGATGCAGTGATAACATTAAGGTATCGTTTGGTTCTTCGAAATTAGAATCAGAATCAGGATTCTGACTAGTAAATCACTTTTATAAATTAATATTTTTTTTATCTAAATTAACATTTCAATAATTTAAAATTCGAAAACTTATTTAATATTTTATAATAATTTAATTTAATAATAATGTAAAATAAGTAATATTAATTTTATATAAAAACAATAATTCTATTTCATACTTATTCAAATTTCAAATCAAATATGTCCTAATTGATTAGGATTTTAGAGCAGCTTGGCATGTAGCATTTGAAGTGAAGGCTCCACGACACAACTGGATTTGTGAACGAGATGTCCTGGGGATTAATTGTGTTTGTCGGTTTGCAGTGGACCAATGCTCTTGTTGGATGCCGCCATCGCAATCTATGCACGTCAATGGCCATTCGAATTCCAATTCCAGCAAGAAACAATGTATATATCCCATCCAACAGTATATAATTCGATTCAAATCAAGCTAATTCAAGCTTATTTTAATTAAATTTAAATTATAATTCAACTAATTTGTATAATTCGTTTATGATTTGATCGACCCGTCTGTGTAGTCTAACTTACATTTTAAACTAATCTTAGAGTTCTACATGCAAATAAACATAAAACAAAATAAATTATTTTAGGGAGATTTACATAATTACGAAGATTTTAGGGACTTGGATGCGATTATTTGGTGTGACCCATGAAATCAGCAACTTTATTCTCTCCTTTTGTTAAATCAACTTTTTAAAGGAAAAAAGGTCAAAAAAAAATAATTAGCACACTAATGGGGGAATAATGAAACCCTAAAAGGCATTCCACTATGGCTTTAATTACCTTTATTTTTAAAATTAAAAGTGTTTAGCGGCGAGAGAGCGGCGGAGAATTCATGCGTCGTAACGGAGAAGATTGATTTCTATAAATATTATATTCACCGCTATACATTTAATATTAATTGCCAATATATTTATTTATTAAATTAAACCGTCGTCTTGGAATAAAATAAACAATTAGGTAGTCAAATGTGCATCGATCTTTGCGATTCCGGCCGGTGATTTTTGTTGCCGCTTGTAGGCACATTTCAATTGCTCATCATGCATTTAATTTTCTAAAAATAAACATTTTCGCATTTCTTAGGGTTTGATATGCTACCATGTATAAAGTACATTTGAAAAATATTTTATTTTCTAAATATAAAATTTCCAATAACTCACCCATTTTAACGTCTAATTACGAAAAACTACTTATCTATCCAATATTCTAAAAACATCATATAAATTACTTATCTAACTGCAAAACATTATACAAATCTTGTTTAATATTAAGCGATAAAAAAATACTTTTTTTGATAAATTTAATAAAAAATTATTTAATAATAAATCAAAATTTTGATATTTTTTGAAAAAGCTGTCGATATTTGTTATGGGATGAAATGTGATAAATTAGTCCCACGTCAAATAATTATATAAATAAAATTTGATATATATAATAAAAAATGGAATAATTACCTATAATTCCTGTAATTAGTCTTAATTACCTACAA
Source organism: Trichopus zeylanicus subsp. travancoricus (assembly GCA_005019695.1). Lineage (NCBI taxonomy): Eukaryota > Viridiplantae > Streptophyta > Magnoliopsida > Dioscoreales > Dioscoreaceae > Trichopus > Trichopus zeylanicus. The sequence goes on from RXID01022135.1 coordinate 416,972, forward strand.
CCCCATATAATTTCTGAAATTACCCACACCTCCCATTTTCGAAAATATTTACCCACATACCCTAATTGTTATTTAATCAAAATTTTCTCAAAAAATTCCGATTTTACCCTTGGTTATTTTTACAATTAAACCCCTAAAAACTAATTTTTTATATTTAACGCCCCGAAATTCAATTTTTTGCAAATAATATTCCGAAATTACTTCGATTTACAGAAAAGTCTCCGAAATTTGGATTTTTGCAAATAACACCCCGAAATTATTCTAATTTACAGAAAAGCCCCCGAAATTCGAAGGCGGCGAGAGTGGCAGAGCGTGGGCAGCGACGCCGGAGCTGGCGGCGGGAGCGGAGGCGGAGGCCGGCGTGCCGACACTCAGGCGCGGACGACCTAGGACGAGGCCATCCGCGCCCGCATGTCGGGGACGGAGGTCGAGGCCGGCGCGCCGGCACCAGGGCGCGGACGGCCTCGGCACACGGGACGAAAGCCGAGGCCGGTGCGCCGGCACGAGGGCGCGGACGGCCTCCATCCCCGGCACACAGGTGTGGATGGCCTCGGCTTTGGCCGTTCGCGCCCTTGTGCCGGCGCGCTGGCCTCCACCTCCGCTCTCGCCGCCAGCTCCGATGTCACCGCCCACGCGCCGCCACTCTCACCGTCGTCGAATTTCGGGGTATTATTTGCAAAAATCCAAATTTTGGGAACTTTTCTGTAAATCGAAGTAATTTCAGGGTGTTATTTGTAAAAAATCGAATTTCGGGGCGTTAAATATAAAAAAATTATTTTTAAGGGTTTAGTTGTAAAAATAACCGAGAGTAAAATCGAAATTTTTTGGGAAAATTTTGATTAAGTAACAATTAGGGGGGTATGGGTAAATATTTTCGAAAATGAGGGGGTGTGGGTAATTCTGAAAATTACGGGGGATTATAGATAATTAAGGCTAATTACAAGGGGTTATAGGTAATTATCCCTAAAAAAATTTATATTACATTAACTTAAATAACTCCTTTGTATTTTGTGGTGTATGTTTAACATATTCTTTTATATGATATATGACATTTCTATATGGTATTATAAAACTAGTCATTGTCGTATAGTCAACATCGATAAGATAGTATTTGCCTGAAACCAACATAATACGATCAAAATAAAATCTAACCAAAGGCCAAACTATTTATAACTTGCAAATCTTACTTTTTATTTGTCTCACTCTACAGGGCGCAGGTCGAGTAATAATATTTTTGAGAATAGTGAAGTCATTTGCTGATCCCTTCCAACCGGCCAAGATATAAAAAAAACCTAAGTTCAACATCAATTTTTGCTAATATATTTTGTGTAATACCCTTACGCCCTCGAAAATGTGCAACCATATCAAATGAAACTTTTGTAAGAATATGTATTCCATCATAATCCTACACGGTATAAATAGTAAAAAATAAACATATGTTTTATGTATAATAGAAATAAACCATTATCAATAACATACCTTGAACCATGGATAATAATTAGGATTATTCAGAATTACTATATTGGTCGAGGAGACTGCCTGAGACATGAATTCATCTCGAACTTCACATATAGCTCGCAAGCATATGTTAAAATATCAACTAATTGTCTCACTCGAACGCACGAACACTATCTTTATACTCTTGTTCCTTGAATGAAAATCAATATAATGCAAAAATATTGTAAGTTGTTCCTCAACAGTTATATACCGTGTATTACGCAGAAGATTACGGTCTCTTAGTATGTTAGTCAAATTTAAAAATACTGGAAGATCCATTCTCAAGTACTCCCGACAATTACTTCCCACCCCCCATGTAGCATATGCTCAAACACACATCTCCTAAGTATCTCTCTATTGACAATCAATTCAATACTTAAACGAACTCTTTTTCTTCTCCTCAATAATTGAATTATGATACACACAACTACTATAATAGTAAAATCACTAACTTGAATGCTTAGCAATTCTAAATCCTCGTTATTATCCATCGATCAAAATTATTGAATAATAATAAATTTAAGTTCAAGATACACATATTTATTATCAAATTTATATCAAGTAAAAAAAGACACGATAAGTTAGGAGCTAAAGACATGGTTATAGTTAAACCTAAACATATAAGGATTCACAATGCTAAAATGAACTGAATCTAACTATTATTCATGCACGATTACTTTTCAAAATCATGAACTTACATGATCTAAATCTAGCCGTTTTTCATACATAACTATTTTTCAAAATCATGAACCTGCATGAACTGAACCTAACCAATTTTAATACATGAGTATTTTCCAAAGTCATGAATATTTTACTAAAATAAACCGAATACTCTTCCACCTGAATGTTGATTAGCTTCCACCTGCGAATGCAATTTTTCAAGTAGAGATTATAATCTATTTGGATCAGTGCATATCAGATATAAATAGAGATCAGAGATAGGGGAATGCTATAAGGGATGGGATCCAAGGATCTAAACTGCCAAGGAGAGAAGACACACCAGTGTGACGGCGAAGAAGGTTTCGGTGTCGGATTGACACGAATCAAAAATTTCGACGATAGATCAGCACATATCAAAGATAAAAGAACAGAGATGAGGAGAACTGAGATGAATGTAGGATGCAGTACATGGAGCTTAGCGCCTGCTGCGATCTCCGACAAGGATGCCTGATGCAGAAGATCGGTACAGATCAGAGAACAAATATCAGATATGGGGAGAATTGAGGAGACTATAGGATGTAGTACATGGAACTAGGCGCTTGCTCTGATCTCCGATGAGGATGCTTGCTGCGATCACCAACGGGGATGCATGCTACAAAGATCGGCTCAAATTAGAGATCAACGATTGAAGATGGAGAAAATTAAGAAGAATATAGGATGTATTACTTGGAGCTCGGCATCTGCTCTGATCTTCGGTGAGGATGGCTGCTGCGATCATCGACGGGGATGCTTAATGCAGAGGATCGGTGCAGATTGGAGATCGCAGATTGGAAAAACCGAGAAAAATATAGGATGCAATATATGGAGCTTAGTGCCTGTTTTAATCTCTGACGAGGATGCTTGTTACGATCACCAACAGGGATGCATGCTTTAGAGGGTTGGCGCAAATTAGAGATCGAAGATCGGAGATGGGGAAAACTGAGAAAAATATAGGATGTAGTACTTGGAGCTCGACACCTGCTTTGATCTCTAACAAGGATGGCTACTGTGATTACCGACGGGGATGCTTGCTGCAGAGGATCGGCGTATATCGGAGATGGGAAAAACTGAGAAGAATATAGGATACAATACCTAGAGCTCGGCGCCTGCTCCGATCTCCAGCGTGGATTCTTGTTGCAATCACTATCGAGGATGCATGTTGCAGAGGATTGGCACAAATCAGAGATCGAAGATTGGAGATAGGAAAAATTGAGAAGAATATAGGATGTAGAACTTGGAGCTCGACGCCTGCTTTGATATCTAGTGAGGATGCCTGCTGTGATCACAAGCGGGGATGCTTGTTGCAGAGGATCAACACAAATCAAAAATCAAAGATCTGAGATGGAAAAAACTAAGAAGAATATACGATATAGTACCTAGAGCTCGGCGCCTACTCCAATCTCTAGCTAGGATGCTTGCTGCGATTATTGGTGCGGATGCATGCTGTAGAGGATCGGCGCAGATCATAGATCAAAGATCGGAGATGGGAAAAACTGAGAAGAATATAGGATGTAGTATTTGGAGCACGGCGCCTGCTCCGATCTCTAGTGATGATGCCTGCAGCGATCATTGACTGGGATGCTTGCTACATAGGATCAGCGCAAATCAAAGATGAAGAAAACTGAGAAGAATATAGGATGTAGTACATGAAGCTCGACGCCTGCTTCGATCTTCGGCGAGGATGCTTGCTGCGATCACTAGCAGGGATGCATGTTGTAAAGGATCGGTGCAGATTAGAGATCAAAGATTAGAGATGGGAAAAACCGAGAAGAATATAGGATGTAGTACCTGAAGCTTGGCGCCTGCTCCGATCTCTAGCAAGGATGCATGTTGCGATCATCGGTGGGGATGCATGCTGCAGAGAATCGGCGCAAATCAGATAATAGCCGAGATCAAGATCAAAGCTAGGAAGAAGCTTTAGAGAGATGAGATTTGGAGATCCAAGCAGCGAAGAAAATACACACGATGAAGAAGATAGATCAAAAATGGGAAAAAAAGGCTGGAGATGGTAATGGGAACGAAAGCTAAAATAGGGTGAGGAATTGAGAATTCCTCATCAATTTCGGGATGAAATTATTATTCCTATGTGCTGATGGGACTCAACCAATTCAGTTTGGAATTATAAATTTCGTCCATCTTAATTCAAAATTCAAACTAATAATTAGAAATAATTGAAATTGAGAATTCTAAGTAATTTTTGAATTTATATTAACATTCAAACAACTCCTAAATAAATCCTAGGATATCAATCTAACTCGGGACTCACATACTGCTCGAATTCAATTCGAATTTGAGCTCGTTTAATCTTACGAGCCAAAACCAACTGAATTCAAATATGTAGTTTTGGCGTCAAGCCAAGGTTAACTCATTCCAACTCGGCTGGCTAACACCCCCCTCCGGACCTCCCAAACGTACCCCGATCCCGATGAAATCGACACAACTTCCACCGTCCATCCATCCACGTCACCCCACCCTCGAGCCGGATCGGGACTGGTTCAGGTCGGCCGGTCAAACCGGCGGGCCCCACAAGGGGCCTTCTCACTTCTCAGTGAGCAGGGGGACTCGTGGGCCCCACCCTCGTGCTCCCCACCCCAAATCATCGCTTAAAAATAGTATTAGATAAAAAAGTAATTAGCAATTTCCGTGACGAAAAAACGCACGGGTGCTGTCGCTGTCACGTGCGGGATCGGCGGATTGTGGGGCCTGCAAGTCGCCGACAAGAGGATTACCACGTCAGCTGATGATTAGCCTCGGATGGCCTTCTGTGTGGGGGGATAAATTCCAGGGAGTTGCGTCTACATTTAATCCTTGATCTTTTTGCTCCACTTTCTTTTTAAAAAATTGCGTTGAATGACTTGTTAGTGATAATTAAGTTATAATTCATGTAATTTAATTTGACTTAACCATCAAACCAACCAATGTTCCGCATGAAATTGCCCAATGTTGCTTGTGCATTATTCGTGTTAATTAAATTTTTAGTTTTGCTAAACCAGATGCTAATGACAATTAGGGGACGGCATCGTCGACCGTACGAAACGCCACGTGAGGCCAGCCGCCCTCCGTTCTCGACCGTGGGCTGTGTTAAACGCGCATCTCTTCTTCTTACAACATAAATGCGAGTGCAAAATTGATTTACGAAAATGCCCCTGTCTCCTAAAAGGGCACAATTGGAAAAGTGCGTGCTTGTTTTCTTTCCTATTTTTATTTTTTTGTCCTTTTTAAATGGATGTGCTCTGTTTTTTTCTTGGATATGAAAATATAACAAATATTTATTGGGTTGACTTCGTTTTAATTTGATTGTTTTGTATGGGACGTCTAAACAAGTCTACTTTGATCTCATGTTTAGATTTCAATTAAATTATAAATGAAGTAATGAATTAACGTAAAAAATATTTTAGGGTGTGTTTGGTTCACGAATAATAATTATATTTTCTAACAATATCATTTACTTTAATTTTAATTCAAAATCTTAATTAGTTAATCATAATTTTTTAATAAAGAACCAAACTATTCTTTTATGTCAGATTGATTTGGAACTGAAAATGAGATAAACATGTTTTGAAGTCTTTTCTTAATTTAATTTTAATTCATATTAAAATTAAGTAGTCTAATTAAAACATATACAAAAAATTTAAAAAATATTAGAAATATATAACAAAATTTCGTGACTTTTAACGGATATAGAAGAAAAATTTTCGTTAATGTTTTATATTCCCTTTTCAAATACGACGTAGCACAATTCAAACAAAAGACAGCAAACAACAATGTCAACGGCGCCGAGGACGCGTGGCAAAATATCAGGCCATTAACAATAAGAACAAATGCCTGCCACGTGGCACCGCAGGCGAAAACTACCCGAGCCGAGGGCAATTCTGTCAAACAGAAAAACAAAATTAAGAGAGAAGCTCAAGCATTCGGTGCTCGGCTTGTGGGTAGTTGCCCACCGGCCTTTGTAGGGGCTTTTGTGAGAAATACAAAAAAACTTCAAATGCAGTTTAAAAAGTAAATTTTATATTTAGCCCCCCAGCAACGTGATTAAAAAATATAGAGAAAAAGCCGGCCTCTGATGTAAAAAGGTGTCGCAATTGCTTTCGTGCTCGCCCTTCTTCTTCTCCTCTTCTTTTTAAGTTTTTTTTTCCATTTTTTTCTCTGCGAGCTTCGGGCCTCGGTCTCCGCCTCCTCGCCGGAGTTCTCCAGCTCCGGAGAGCTGTCCGGGCGCTTCTGGTCAAGGTTTGAGGTTGAGAAGCAGTAGCCGCCTTTTCTCGCCGGCGGCGGGGAGTAGTTTGGTTTCCGGCGGTGTAATCCATCGGAGATGGCTCTGGAGCCTGATTGGCGGCGGATTTCGCTGGTGGAGTAGTCCGTGGACGGGGAATGAAGGTTCCCGGGAGCGGCGGAGGTGTCGCCGCCGCCGTGGCGGCGAATCCAGGAGAAGGTGGAGGAGTTGTGGGTGGGGATAAGTGTTTAGTTTGGGGATTTTGGTCATCATTGGGGTAATGGTTTTTTTGGTTCTTTGTTGCAGGGGAGAGGAAGACGATAAACTCGGAACTTTGGCACGCGTGCGCCGGGCCGCTGGTGACGCTGCCGCCGGTAGGGAGCCTCGTGTTGTACTTCCCGCAGGGCCACAGCGAGCAGGTAATGGCGGGGCTTCGCAGAATTTTACTTTTTTTTTACGATTTTTGTTTGTTCTGTTTTTTCCTTGGTATTTGCTTTTGCTGCTTTGCTTTTGTTGAAAAGGATGACGACTTTCTGCTCCTTTGTTTAATTTTGTGTCCTTTTTTGTTTAATTTTTGGAAGGTGTTTTGGTTTTCTTCTGTTTTGTTTCTGGGTTACTCCGCTCTGTTGGAATTAAGAGTTAGAGTAAATGGCTTGCATTTAAGATTGGTGCTTGAGTTTCGAGTGGGAATCTGGGTTCTTTAATTTTCGAATGAATTTTCTGGCAGATATATTTATTGTTTCCATTTTTTCACTCGAGTGAGAAGGAAATATGGATTCTTTTTTTATCTGAATTGGAAGTTTTGAGAGTTCACGGTTTGATGGCTTATGTGCTGAGTGTTGAATTATTTAAAATTTCCTTTTTTTTCAATTTTAGTTGTTAATTTACTTTGTTTTCGTCATAGATATGGCTTGATATTTGGGCACGATTATTTTGGATTATTTTGCTTTTCTAGATTTTTGTTCCATGTCTTTCGTGGATCAAGTTTCAAACAAATAAATCATGACTGTTCTCGGTACATAGATCTGGAAAACTCACATGGTAAAAGAAAAATTGTATGTCTGTTATTTTAGCGTCTATGCCAACAAGTTTACAATGCATATGCTGCAAAGCATTTGAATAATTTTCACAAGTAGTTGGCACATACGTTTTTCTCACAGCTTTGCCTCTTCTTTTCACAGAGTACAAGTCTTACTAATTTGTTTGTAACAGCTGACAGCATGACAAACGGACGAAGGAATTAGTTTTTTTATTCTGGAATTTTGTACATTGGAGCTGCTGTAAATATATTACTATCCTTACTTCTGAATCTGATGAGAAGATTCTATTGCAGGTTGCAGCTTCTATGCAGAAGGACATTGATGCTCACATTCCAAGCTATCCAAATCTTCCCTCAAAATTGATTTGCCTTCTTCACAATGTTACTCTGCATGTATACTATAGTTTTCTCAATTGCTTTCAGTTCATCACAATTTGGTACAATCTTTTGCAACTTCTGATTGCAAGATTGCTTATATGTTTTGAACAGGCTGATGCAGAGACGGATGAAGCGTACGCCCGGATGACACTCCAGCCGGTGAAAATAGTCAGTAATTATTCTTTTGTACTTGTCATTTCTTTTTTAAGGTCGTGGAGAGACTGTTTCTCCTAGTTTCTCAATGTTTCCTTCAAACATTAGATAAGAAGCTACACAGTGAGCTCCTATCTATCATGTAAGTGCTTTGCAACATAATTCACGATGCGATTGTTACTTGTAGATTTTCTTCATAACTTTATCCAAACCAGTTAAGGACAATGGTATTTTCTTATTCTGATTGCATTGTACCCTACACATGCCTATTCCTTGGTTAGATGGACAGAATATTTGGGGTTGTCCTCTGTTACTTGGTTAAATGTTTTGAATTGTGCTAGTTATAGTGGAAGTTCAATCATGTTCCTTGATGAATATGTTTAAACAGAAATGACCCATACACATATGGGAGACCTTATGTGACTGTTTCATGGCTGCATGGCCTTGTTACGTGTCACATTAGTGTCACAACTACTGAACATGCATGGAAAGCAATATTTGTGCCTATTTGTTTAATTATGCCAAGTTCCTTTCACTCGCTTCCCACTAAAAATGGCATATACATCTCTGCTTTTTCCCAGAATGACAAGGAGGCATTACTGGCATCAGATCTTACACTCAAATCAAATAGACCACAGACAGAATTCTTCTGCAAAACTCTAACAGCAAGTGATACGAGCACGCATGGAGGTTTTTCTGTGCCCCGCCGAGCTGCAGAAAAGATTTTTCCTCGTCTTGTAAGTTATTTGTTGCTTGTTGGTATCAAATATCATGCTTGCAGAAGCCAGAAAATGAAAAACTTTATTTAACAACTCGTACTGTTGGTAGGATTTCACAATGCAGCCTCCTGCTCAAGAACTGCAAGCCAGAGACTTGCATGACAACGTGTGGAACTTCCGCCATATTTACCGAGGTAAAAATTGGTCTTAAGTTGGATTTAGCTGAGAGCGGATAACCTAATTCTAGTCTCATATGAGGCTGATATGGCAATATGGCTAATATAAATGATGTTTTAATTTAAGATTTCTAAAACAACTTTTCATATTAGCTGAATGCTGTCATAATGTTGAAGCATAAGCACCCTTTTGTCACCATAGCAGTTGTTTTCCTCATCATTTTGTAGATGGAATATATATTTATCTTTTGTTTTCTGTGATTTCAGGTCAGCCTAAAAGGCACTTGCTCACAACCGGTTGGAGCCTATTTGTGAGTGGGAAGAGGCTCTTTGCTGGTGATTCTGTCTTGTTTATTAGGTACTACTGGAATTCATAAGATGCCAACTTTTTCTTTATTTGTGCAATGGTTAGTCTTCCAATTGCTTGGGTATTGCTTGCAAGAGAAAGCCTTGTTACCTTACATCTATAGCTTCTATCAATTTTCTGGTAGCCTAAACCATAGCCACTCTTGGTAAAAAAAAAATATAATTCCCCAAATCCATTTCTGATTGGCTTTGTCTTCTCCTTTGCGAGATAACAACCATTATAGACATTGTTACTGTTGCAAATTTGTTCTGGACAGCTTAGGTTTCTCCTTCAATGTTTGTGAGCAGGGATGAAAAACAACAGCTTCTCTTGGGAATTAGGCGTGCTAATAGACAGCCTACTAACATTTCATCATCTGTGCTATCAAGTGATAGCATGCATATTGGAATCCTGGCTGCAGCAGCCCATGCAGCAGCAAATCATAGCCCATTCACTGTATTTTATAATCCACGGTTGGTCTTTCCTTTTCTCCTTTTTCAATTTAATAATGCATTGCTCCTTTTATTCCCTTTACTGTTGGAGACACTTGGTTCTAGTTGATAGTTTATTATTTATATTTGCTGCATGTAATAATGTGAAGTGACAATCTTGCTTCTGCAGGGCGAGCCCCTCAGAATTTGTCATTCCTTTATCTAAGTATCAGAAGGCAGTTTATGGCAACCAAATATCCCTTGGCATGCGTTTTCGGATGATGTTTGAGACTGAAGAATCTGGAACAAGAAGGTAAGGTTTCTCTAGTTCATTATTGTTCTAAACTAATTATGAACTTCTTAAAGAATGGTTAATGTGGACGACCAAAGACTGGGATTCTGAAATTTACCATGCTTTGCTTGATCCTATTATCTCATTCTTTAGCCAAGTAGTTTGCTTCTTACATTATTTGAGCTATTTTCATGTTTTGCCCACTTTAATAAAATGGTCTCTCTGCAGGTACATGGGTACCATTACTGGCATCAGTGATCTAGATCCTGTGAGATGGAAAAACTCACAGTGGCGTAACCTGCAGGTAGGAAATTTTGATGATTTAATGTTCAATTACTGTTTTCTAGCTTGACACCATCTAGTTTGTTTACATACTTGTTCTTTAACAGGTAGGGTGGGATGAATCTGCTGCTGGGGAAAGACGTAACAGGGTTTCAATCTGGGAGATTGAACCTGTTGCAGCTCCATTTTTCATCTGCCCACCACCATTTTTCAGATCAAAACATCCTAGGCAACCAGGAATGCCAGGTAAAGTCTGTGACTATCAATCCAAATCCCCTCTGCACATATCTTCACCAAATCGTCCTAAAATATCTATTTATCTTCATAAAAGCGCAACATGTCAGCTAAATTTTGGGGTTAGTGTGTGTGGAATAATTAAAAATCAAATAAACTCTTGACTGGAATCAAGCTACTAGGTAGTATTGAAGCACAATGTGCTATCCACACTAAGTGAACATGATTCCACAAAATTAACAGACTGGTCCTTTCAACCATTAGGGATTATTCTACTAATCTATCATAGATTATGTTAACAAATAAATATTTAACTAACCTGATGTTAATATTTGCAGATGACGAAACATCAGAAATGGAAAATCTTTTCAAGAGGGCCATGCCCTGGTTGGGTGAGGAAATATGCATAAAGGACGCACATACTCAGAATACTATAATGCCTGGTTTAAGCTTGGTTCAGTGGATGAGCATGCAACAGAATCCTTCATTGACAAATCCTACCATGCAGCCCGACTATCTTCGGTCACTTACTGGACCCGTTGTCCAGAACATTGGTGTTACTGATCTTTCAAGGCAGCTGGGCTTGCAGGCACAACTGTTGCAGCAAAACAACATGCAACTCAATGCCTGTAGGCTGCCTCAGCAGATGCAACAAGTTGATCAACTATCTAAGGTGTCACGTCCACTGAACCAATTAAACTCAACTGTGGGGCCTCAGCAGCAAATGCAGGACATTAGTACTCAACCAAGGCAGCAACTAGTTAATCAAGTGTTTCCGTTGAATCAAACACAGACCAACATCATGCAACCACAAACTCTCATCCAGACTCAATCCCAGCAGCTGCCATTGATCCAAGGCAGTCAACAACTTCAAACCAATCTTCAAAATAACCAGCTACAGCAGCAGCAGCAACTACAACAACTACAGCAGCAGCAGCAGCAACAACTACAACAGCTGCAGCAGCAGCAGCAGAAGCAACAGCAACAGTTGCAGCAGCCTCAGCAGCAGCCGCAAAATAGGATGCCAGTTCAGCTTCCCAACCAACCCAATCAGCAACTGCAGTTACCTGAACATCAGATTCAGTTGCAGCTATTACAGAAGCTCCAGCAGCAGCAACAGCAGCTGCTCATATCACAATCCACTACCCAACAGGCTCAAGTGCCTCAACAACAAGAGCAGCAAAAAACACTTCTTGAAACATCACAGATATTGTCCAACACCTGCTCATTTTCTCAACAACAGGCAGGACCAGAACAACTTTCCAAAGTTGCTTCACTTGGTGAGCAATTTAATCAATCCAGTCTGCAACAAGCAGTATCTCAACAAGTTACTGAGACGATTATTCCACCGTCGTCGACCAATCTGTTCTCAGCAGCTGGTAACACTTTACTGGCTGCTGGAGGAGCCCAATCAGCAGTTACAGATGATGTCCCGTCTTGCTCAACCTCACCTTCCACGAATAACTGTGCTGCAGTGTCTCAGCAAATGTTGAATAGAAACCACCAGCGAAACACTTTCATGACTGAGAAAACCCCTCTTCCACCTGTCTCAGTTCTAAATCCTTGCTCTCTTGGTGCTCTTGCTGCAAGCCCTATGGTTGCTAAGGAGATACCCAAGCCAGAAAGCAATGTGAAGCCCTCAATTCCAGTTCCCAAGCTACAAAATCAGGGAGCTGTCACCCCACAGATACATTTTAACACCAGAGTGCAGATGGATTGCTTGGATACAACCTCTTCAGCTACTTCAGCTTGTCTCTCCCAGACAGATGGGGTTTTGCAACAAAGCTTTTCTCTTTCCTCTTTTAACCAGCCACCAATGTTTAGAGATGCAGCATCAGAGAGTGAGTTACAGGGTAATGATCCAAGGAGTAATGTGCTCTTTGGTGTTAATATTGATGGGCCATTGGAAATTCCTCTGTCTGCTGAACCATTGCTAGCAAACAACATTGATCCAAGGAAATACAACAATCGTATGTCTGGGGATGTAGTTGCCAACTATGGTACCACAAAAGAGGCTCAGCCAGAGCTATCATCCTCTATGGTTTCTCAGTCATTTGGGGTTCCAGATATGGCATTCAATTCGATAGATTCCACAGTGAATGAGAATAGTTTCTTGAACAGAAGTTCCTGGGCACCAGCACCCCAATATCAGAGAATACGGACCTACACCAAGGTTTGGCACTTCATTTGGACAACACCTATTATGTTAAATATGTGGGCAAATAAGATAACATCTAGCATGACTATACATGCATTTCTTAATCAGCGCGCTGAATATATGAATGAGGCTTCTTGATTATGGCTCTGATTGATTTCAACCAATAGACATGCTTGTGCAAATGGGAATCACTGACCATTTAAGGCTGAATCTTTCACACTATCGGATTTAGCTGCTTGACTTTTAGATTTTTGTTTCCTTACTCCTTTAGTAGCACATCAATTATTGTCTTTCTTGTAATGGCTTACAAGACTTGCCAATGATCTGTGTGTAGGTTTACAAGCGTGGAGCTGTAGGTAGATCAATAGACATTGCCCGCTACTTGGGCTATGATGAGCTGAAACATGACCTTGCTAGAATGTTCAGCATAGAGGGACAGCTTGAAGATCAGCAGAAGATAGGCTGGAAACTCGTATATGTGGATCACGAGGGTGATGTTCTGCTTGTTGGAGATGACCCATGGGAGTAAGTGAAACCCTCATTTTTCAAAGCTCATACAGGGTAAATGAAAACATAGAAGCATTAATGGCATGTCAAAATGGGTTTCCCATTTTCTTCAAATGCACTAGTTAGATGGCTAGTTTTCATTCATAGACTTGGAACTTCTGATATGGAATGTAATCATCATTTAAAGCATAGTTGATGTAATGGAAAGTTTGAAGTACAAGTAATCAAGAGATCTAGGTAGGAAGTGGTGAAGAAAAGCTTAGTATGTTGAGAAACACTAGGTTTCAAAAATCTCAGAGAGTAGAATTAGCAGATAATCAAACGTATCTTACTAAATTTAGATGAGAGAAAGATCTCAATTACAGAAAAAATAATACAACGAGCTCATCTTTACTTATATTGGAATTTAATAGACTCAAAATAACAAGTTCTTTTGTACTTATTAAGAATAATATTTGTTAAACATTCAGGGAATTCGTGAGTTGTGTCCGAAGCATCCGGATTCTCTCCCCACAAGAAGTCCAGCAAATGAGCTTGGATGGCGATCTGGGAAACAACATCCTCCTTAATCAGGCCTGTAGCAGTTCGGATGGTGGGAATGCATGGAGGGGGCAGTGCGGACAGAACTCCGGCAACAACAACCCTTCTACTGTCTCATATGACCAATTTTGAATGACAAATTCATCAGTCATGACAAAAGATGATATCCTTGGGCACTTGTTTGTAAGGATTAAGCTTCAAGGTGGCAGCAAAATACCAGGCCAAGAATTGCAGCTGCTGAAAAAGGCTTGATTCATATCTCTTTGGTGGTTTTTTTTGGGTAAAAAAGGAATTATTAGAATGATGCAATTCCAAAGGTTGATCAGAAAGTTCCTGTGTTGTTAATTGTATTTTTTTAGTTTTACTGCTTTGATGTGGGAAAGCTAAATAGTGTCAATTCCCTGCTGTGTATATTTCTAGGTTTCTACTTAATCTTTGTTGTGATACTGATGATGTTGTGAGCTTGGGAATATGGAAATATAATGAAGCTGGTTATTTATGGATTTTAATCTTGATGATATATCAAGTCATCAAGTGGTGATTCGTAGAATTGGATATGCATGAAATGAAAGCGAAGTCATCAATCGAGATGACTAAATGAGTCAATAAGAGGGAGAGTTTTGAGGCAAATCTCTTGAGCCAAAAGAACCAATGAAACTGTATTTAAAGGGTTGATTATAAACAAGAGTATCTAAACTAAGAGTTTACCAATATACCGTGTCATTGTGAGTTCAATCATTTCGGATATAAATAAGCTCATGAGAAGGGTCCATCATGTCTCAGAATCTATCGTAAATCGAACTTACTAGATTCGGTTCGTTGTACTGATATCCTATCCAACAAATCTACAGTGTGTTCAAGAGTCAATCCCAAAGAATATAAGATTAATACTCCATTTACAAGAGAAATTAATGGAATGGTTAGTCCAGATTATGGGATCCAGATAAATCAAATTTTCAGGAGCACTATAAATTATAAGACAATTAAAAAGATAAAAGACGAATGCTCAATTCCTAATTACATTCATATTTTAGAGAGCAGATCTGACTAGAGTGTTGGAGTGATCACAGTCAAAGAGTTCTTGGTGATCTTCTTCATGATTATTCTTTTTGCAGATCAGAAGAAAGGATGACATAGCGAATCTGATCTCAAGAAATTTCTTAGATCAAAACCAACGATAAATTAGACTTCATCAATAGTAGTGATTTTATTGAGATCTGCTCCACCATTCTTCCTTATAAATCCAAAAAAACTCTGATGGTCCTCCCGCCATGTCTCCTAGAGTAATATGACTATCGTCATCAAAAATCCACCTAGGGAGCAGATGGTCCCTGTGCCAGCAAAATCTCATAATTCATCCAACAGATTGGGAGAGCTAGCCTAGAGTTAGCTAATTCAGCGGTTCAAATGCCATAACAGTCTCAAGTACCCCCTCTTTAAACGGTACCCAAGATACCACCACGACCTTCAAACTCAATAAGTCGTCAGGAGTTTCAAACTTTGATAATAGCAATATAGCAAATGACTCAGCTTCTCAAGGTTCAAACATAATCTATACGAGATCTTCAAGCTCAACATCTATAGGGTCAAGTGGTGTCGAGCCTACTACCTCACTATACTTAGTAGCCAACTCATGCCCTAGCACTGAGCCTGGGCTCCACAACAAACTAGCAAGGCAAGTTATCGCATTACCCCACATTGAGTCCTACACAACTCAGTGAACATTTGTATCAAAGTCAGTATAACCCCTTGGCTGTGGCTCCTCCTCTTTAGTATCATGCCTCAAGGGAATATGATAGATACGATTTTACATATAATCGAGTTGACGAGGCTACATACCACATGTAAGCCTCGGTTAGAATTGCTCGAGGCATCCAGAGGGAGGTTCTTTCACATTGAAAATACCATAGTTATGACACTCCTATAATACCAGAGAGAGCATACTCTTCTATGCAGTCAAAATTTCGACAATTTCCCTACAAGGTGCATGACGGCATAAAAGATCCAGTAGATCATGTCAGTACTTTCAAAAATACCATGATTCTACAAGAAATGTGAAACTCAATCATGTATAAGGCTTTTCCTATGACTCTCCAAGGCCTGGCCCGAGCTTGATATTCCAAAATTTCGAGGTACACTATTAGTTGTTTTGAAGATCTAGCAAATAGATTCATGTAGCAGTTTGTCTCACTACCTCCCCAAAAAGATCTCTCTATATTATTGGCACTAAAATAAAAATAAGTCGAAAGCCTAAAAGAATACGTGGTTGGTTTAACAAGACTCGACTCGAGGTCGCCAAGCTTGACAGTTTCATTGTCTTCGCAATTACAATTAATGGGATCAGGCAAGCTCAAGTCATCTACGAGATGACTCACCAACCTTCCAAAAGTCTCATATAGTTTATCCGGTTAACCTGAGAATACATTGATGCCAAAAAAGTAATTGCGACAAAGAGAGAGTTTAAGAGTTCAAATAAATCAAAGAAAGAGTCTTGGGAAATGAAACTTCCTAAGCCAATGAAATAAATGACCGAATGGAGGGAGCGCAGGCCTGAAGAACAAAATCTCAAGTTTCATGCCTACACCTCACTGAATAATTCAATGTCTGAGGTCCTTACTCAAATTGGACATTGAGATTTGTTACAGAGGCCTTTGCCATTCACATGACTCAACAACACTTCGATAAGTCAAGTTATTGTCAATTTCATTGAGAATATGGCCATAATGCTGAAGAATACAGACACCTTAAAGATGAAATAGAAAGACTCATATGAGAAAAATATTTCGGACAATTTGTTCACCAAGGTGAGAGAGCAAATACACTTGTACGTAGGAGTCTCATCCTTGGATCCCAACAAAGGAATCCCATTCTAGAGCTACACAACTCCTTGATAAAAGGCAATCTTAATATGATCTTGGTAAGTCCACTAGCACAAAGTGAAGCCCTAATATCAAATAGCAAATGTTAAATCATCACTAGGGGGCAGGAGGCTCGTGAGAAACTGATGAAGATATAACACTATGAACCTATACATCAAGATATGGTCTTTGCTACGAAAGACTTGGAAGGAATTTTAACATCCCATAATGATGCACCGGTGATCTCAACAATTCTAGATGGCTACATCACATAACATATCATGGTAGATACAGAAAGCTAGGCTAATATTTTATTTATCAGAGCTTACGACCAAATAAAAATTGAGTAAAAGTTGGAGTTGTATGTCGAGACACTCACCGAATTTACTGGAGACTCGGTCACCCTGATCGACACGATTGACCTACTCTTATGGTCAAAGAAAGCCCCAGAACCACCACTATTAAATCAAAGTTTGTTATAGTTCAAATACGCTCAATATACAATATAATAATAAGTCATCCGGCGCTCAACCAACTCTAAGCAGTAATATCAACTTTTCACTTAGTAATAATGTTTTCAACTAAACATAGCTCAGGTGAAGCATGGGGTGACCGAAATTTTGTTAAGAGGTGTGAGGCCTTTTATTAGTAAAATAATATCGATTCAAAAGGTAAAGATTCAACAATAGCCAAAATCAACAAGTCTTTCCTTGAATTGAAGAAGGTTTATGCCGGATCCATGGAGTAGCTCATCAATCTTATCATCGATGAAGATTCGAGAAGAATGTTGAAAATTGGTGCAAATCTCATGGAGCTTTTTCACGCAAAATTAGGAAGGTTCTCACAAAAGTGTTAGGATATCTTTGCATAGTCTCGAAAGATCTACCCGGCATAGACCCCTCAGTCACTTAGCACTAGCTTGCAATAGTAAAAGACCATAAGTCAGTCAATTAAAAGAAAAGTCATCTTACTCCTAGGTGTCAAAAAGCCATTGCAAAAGAGATAAGCAAACTACTTAATATAAAATTCATCAAAGAAATCATTTACCTTGAATGATTGGCGAATGTAGTGATGGTGCAAAAAACACCGACTTGAATAAATCTTACCCGAAGGATAACTACCTTCTACTCAAGATAAATCAATTTGTGGATTTTATCTTGAACTATCAACTTCTAAGTTTTTTGGGTGTATTCTTGGGCTATTATTAAATATGGATGCACTTTAAGGATGAAGAAAAAATAGCCTTCATTATGGACCAAAGTATATTTTGCTATATCGACATATTGTTTGGGCTGAAAAATACAAGTGTGATGTACCAAAGGATGGTGAACAAGGTCTTCAAGGCTCAGCTCAGGAGAAAAATGGAAGTCTATGTCGATAATAAATTGGTAAAAAGTGTCTATGCTGAAGGACACTTGAAAAATCTAGAAGAAACCTTTAACTCACTATAGATGTTAGGATGAAGTTAAACTTTGAGAAATGTATATTTGGAGTAGGTTCGGAAAAATTTCTTGGATAATTAGTCTCGGAGCAAGAAATTGAAGCTAATGTTGAGAAGATTGAGATAATCAAGAAAATGAAACTTCCAAGTTCTCTTTAAAAAATGCAAAGACTCACAAACTGTTTGATTGTACTCAATTACTTCTTGTCAAGGTTGGGAGAAAAATGTCTCCCTTTTTTCAAAGCTCTTAAGTAAGGCTCGAGATTTAAATAGACTAAGAAGTGCGACCAAGCATTCGAGAGCTTGAAAAAAATACTTGGTCGAGCCTCCTCTACTAGTAAGACCCAAGCCAAACGATGTCCTTTTCCTCTATATTGTGGCTTCTGACTAAGCAATGAGTTCAATGCTGATAAGCGACCGAGGTGAAAAATAACATCTCATCTACTATATAAGCTATGTGTTTACAGGAGTGAAAACTTAGTACTCTCCTCTAAAAAAGCTTGCATACATCGTCGTATTAACAACTCGAAATCTTTGCCCATACTTCCAGGCACATCCTGTCATGGCGCTTACTAATCTCCGCTTCGGGATATAATACAAAAAATCTCAAGAAAATTGCTCAAGTGGTCAATAGAGTTGAACCAATTTAAGATGACCTTTGAAGCTTGAAAGACCATTAAAGCATAGGACTTCATAGTGAAAAACTACGTTGTACTCAGCTGGGTCAAAGTCCAAACCATGGGAAGTACAAGTTAATGACTCATCTTATGAGCCAGCGTGTAGCATTGGAGCAATCCTCTACAGTTCAGATGGAAGAGTGACCAAATATTCAGCTTATCTAGAATTTGAGACTGCGAATAATGTCACCGAATATGAAGCCTTTCTCCTCAGATTGCGTATAATATTGTGACAGGAGCTAAGGAATTCAAGGTATTCAATGACTCCCAACATTTGTATTTACAAGTTACCAAAGCGTATGAGGCAAAAGAAGCAACTATGATGCAATACTCTGGCGAGACATGAAAGCTCATAGCATAGATAGATCAGGTCAAAATTTGCCGCGTATCTCGAAATAGCAATACTGAGGCAAATGCTCTTGCATGCCTTGCCTCGACCTCTTTAAATTCAAAACTAAGGGAAATTTTTGTAGAGATTTTTTGGTAGCCCAGCTATTCAGAAGATATTGAGGTAATGCGATAAACTCAAGGTCAAATTGGATGGATCCTATTGTCACCTATTTGAAAAAAAGGGAAACTTTTAGAAGAACCACTTGAAGTTCAGAAGATTACAAGACTAGCTCCAAACTTCATCTTAGTAAATAGGGTATTGTACAAGAGATCACTAACACAATTGTTACTCTGCTATTTGAGATCTGAGGAGGCTGATTATATCCTCGAAGAAGTCCATGAAGGGATATGTGAAAGTCATGGAAGGGGATGAACTTTGTCATACAACTTCTTAGATAAGAGTATTATTGGACCAATATGGTTGCTGAGACATCCGAGTTCGTATCCAAATGTGAACAATGCCAGAGATACATCTTGGTTTATCACAATCTCGTAGTTTAATTTTAGCATACTTAAGCAGTCTAGGCCTTTGACCAATGAGCAATGAACATCTTGAGTTCATTTTCAATAGTCTCAGGAGAAAAAAGTTCTTAATAGTCGTCATCGACTACTTCACTAAGTGGATAAAAGTTGAGCCACTTACCATAATCATCGAGAAGAAGATCCAAGAAATTTTTTGGCGGAACATCATTTGCAAGTTTGGATTCTCTCAAGTGTTGGTCACAGATAACGAGAAGCAGTTTGATAGTTTAAAATTCACGGAGTATTGTACTAACCTTTACATTGAGCAAAGATTTATCTTGGTGGCATATCCCTAAGTCAATGACTTGGCCGAGGTAATGAACCATACCTTGCTTGCAAGGATAAAGAAGCGCTTTGAAAGGACAAAAAGTGTATAGGTCGAAGAGTTACTACATATTTTGTGATATTACCGGATCACTCCTCGAATGGTGACTCGAGATGATCGTCTCTATGGAAATTGGACTTACTTCTCCACAAATTCATAATTATAATCCCTTGCTAAATGAGAGAAATAATTGGGTTGAGAAAGACTTTATGTTGGAGGTTCGAGAGGAAGCATGCACCAGGACACTAAGTATCAACATTGGGTGCATGCAACAATAATTCTTGAGTTCGCAAGCAAGAACTACAACTAGGCGATTGGGTACTCCATCAAGCGGAGCTCATCAATTTTAAAAGGTTATATCTTTAAAATCATGTCTCGTCAATTTTTAATAAAATTTATGTTTTGCAAATAAGTCTTTACTCATGAGAGTACTACAAAGACCTCAGATCATATGAGGTATAAGACTTAGGTTCAATGCCACATACAAAGATTTTAGATCAAACGAGGTATAGGCTTAATGCTAGGTATAAAAACTTCAGATCATATGAGATATAGGATCTCGGTTTAATGCCAAACACAAAGACTTCAGAATAGACAAGATATAAGATCTTTACCCAATGCCAAGTACAAAGACCTTAAATCAGACGAGGTATAAGACCTCAGTCCAATGTCAAATACAAAAACCTTGGATCAAAGGAGATATAGGACCTTGCCCTAATGCCAAGTACAAAGATCTCATATCAGACGATGCATAGGATTTCACCCTAATGCCAGATATAAAAATCTCGGATCAAACGAGGTATAAGACCTCAACCTAATATTAGGTATAAAGATACCATGTTAGATGAGACGCATAAAACCTTGGTCCAATGCCATGCATAAAAATCTCAGATCAAGGCATACTACCTCGACCCAATACCAAACCCCAATGACCTTGCCTTAAACGAGGCAAAGGATTCAACTCCAAACCAAACAAAAGGCTTAGATTCAAACAAAGGGAGCTATGTCACAAGGCACCTGCAAATCATAAGAATGGAGTCAAGTTGCAGAATGACCATAGATGTTAGTCGAGATGTCTCTATCCAAAAACATCCTTAAAGAAAATCTAGGTCGGTCGACGCCAAGTAATACTTCAAGAAAATCATCTTCGAGAAAGTTGGTGCATGCCATTATCTTAGCCATAGGAAACATTCGGACGAGATTGGATAAAACTAAAAAAGTAGCAAGAACAGCCTAATGAAACTCAAAAATATTGAAGGAAAAACAAAAATCTTATTGAGCCAAGAGAGGAAACTGGTGCAAAATTTTATTACATGGAGAAAGGAAGGCGACTAATTAGAAATATTTAGAGGTGATGAAGATTCTGTTGGTTCCTATTTAGAGTAATTTAATACAAGTATTTTCTCCCCCCTTTTATCATCAACAAAAAGTATAATTTTTCCTTGATATATGCATATAATTGATTAAATAAGTAGAGAGTCAATAAAAAAATTCAAGAGAGATCAATACAAAATTTTTTTAAAAAATTCAATTAAAAGTCAAAATTTTTGTAAAGTCAAAGATTGCTAAAAAGATTGATACTTATGGATGTTAGTATAAAGGTATGAGTATGAGACTCTGATACTAATTTTTGGTCCATATGACAACCTTTCGAGAGGAATTAAAGAGGTTTTGAAATACAAATACATTTTAAATAAATATAATTAAAATCGAATAGCATTTTCTAAGATAATTCATCATTCAAGCATTCAAGAAATTTCATATATATTTTTCAATCACAAGTGCTATAAAAGTAAAGTATAATAAGGAAAAGAATATATCGTGATTTTTACATAGTTCGGAAATCAACCGCTCCTACTTCACAGCTCTTAACTCGATTTTGAGGACTTCAATAACTTCACTAGTAATATCACTTTTTGAGATGAAGCTAAACCTTTACATCCACTTGCCAACCACAAGTGTTAATTCCTTTGGGTGAAGTCACACTCACTACTCTATTAGGGTAAAGCCATGTCCGCACAATTTCTTACTCTCACCAAGCAAGTGGCACTCCATACAGGAGCCATTATACTCTCACACTTCTAACACCTAGAAATGTTTACAAATGAAAAAGGAACAGAAGATATTACATTTAACCTCTCTACAAAGTCTCTTAAGATAAGGACAATGGCAATTAAGGATTTGCTTGAAATTAGAAAGTTAAGAGCATTCTTGACACTAAAAGACTTTGACAGGGAGATACTTACTCTAGGGATATTGAAAGTTTATTCCCCCAGTGAGAAAAAACATCTCATGCTTTTATATAGTCATTGGAGTAAGAACTAGTTATTTGGGAATCACTTTTACTGTCTTTGTCGAGTTCAATCATCTAAACATTAAGATTCGGTTGTCCAAATAACTCCAATGATCAAAAGTTAAACTAGTCATTATACTAATATCAGAGGTTTGATCATCCAATGGTAAGGTTTGGATATCCAAACATCATAGGTTCGAGCATTCGACCAAAGCTTCAGATGATTGAACTCCCAGTATGAATTTCTCAGAAGTTACAGGTTCTAAACTTTGAGTGTCCAATCTTGGGTTTTGGACGTCTGAAACTATCAAAAATTTCACAGCTATTTTTTCTACATTCGGGCATTCGAAGGAGGAAGTTCAGACATTCGAAGTTAACAAAGAAATTGTTGTTCTTATTATAACTTTAGCTTTATGTTAGACATCATCCAAACTAACTTTGGATTAAATAATGAGCCGGTAAAGATATTCTAAGATTAGTTTGAGTGCTAACTAAAAGTTTTAAAAATTAATTTCAAAATAAATCCTCGACTCGACTAAAAATAACTTAAAATTTAAACCTAAGCAGCCAACTTAATCTCGTAAGTCTTCTTCAAACCATCTTCAATTTTTTAAGTTCTGTTCATTGATCGACCATTATACCTCATCTTCAAGTCCATCTTTAAGTCCATCTACCCTTAAGGCTACTGAACGGCCTTGATCTCCATTTTGAACTTAGTTTAGCTACAACCTACACATGCTCAAGGTATAATTAAATACATGGTTTGGTCATCATCAAAATCACAAAGAATAATAGACTCTCCTATCCCACCAAACCCTTAGACTTGAACTTTGGCTTCTACTACCTTTAGCACCTCCAAAACCTCGCCCACCATCGCAACAACAACCTCATTCTCCCTCTGAAGAAGTGTCTCATACTCCCACTTGAGGTATCGAACTCTCAAATCATTGTAGAGCTTAACATAGAGATCTTTGGGATCGAAGTTGGAGTTGTGATGATTCTGCCTCAATGTGTCTACAAACAACATAACCTTCAGTAAAGCCCAAGGTGGAGAGCTTGGCACGGTCCCTGAGATACTCGTCATTGGTCTTGAAGTCAGAGACGAACTTCAACCTATTCATCTTTAGGGCGTTGGTGTGTTCCTTGGGCGGGAGGCAGTTGGTGACGGCGACAGCATGGGTCTCCTCTAGGGTGGTCTGATGCCGAGTTTTCATTGCCTCCATCTCAGTCTTCATTGCCTTACTATTTGACAAGGCCAAGTTACGCTCGGTAATGAGGAGGTTCTTCTCTTCCTCCATCTTCCTCATCGGCTCTTCCAATCCACTTTAGAGGGATGTGAGTTGGGAGTGAAGCAAATCCATCTCCTTCTCGCCCTTCGTCTTCTCGGAGCCAGCTTCTCTTCGAGCTTCATTAAAAGTGACGCCCAATGAAGCGCAAAAAATGCATGACTTACAGCTGAACTAAAAGTTAGAATGTTGAAAAAGAAGAAGAATGGGAAAAGCCAAGCTTGGGCAAACTTATGCCGTGGCAAGCTCTCGGCCCCTTCAGGAAGAGTTTATCGATGAGGACCTTAGTGATCGAAGAGCCTTCATTCTCCTTGAAATTATAGAGAAAATACTCCTTAACATCGATCTCCCTCGATGCATTTCAGGACCTAAGAGGTGAACACTCTCGTGCCTCGGGGTGGGTTGAGGAAGGGGTAGAAATGACTCCCTTGCCACAATCAGCCTTCTTTGACACGTGAGGAGGTGATCGAGTGCAGTCGCCTGCTGAAGCAGTTCGAGAAAGAGGGGAAGAGGAGCAAGGTTGTGCTTGTCTATTTTTTGCCTGCTCCTTGTCCGCTTCTTGGCTCTTCTCCTCCTCTCCTTTCTTCCTCTTCCCCTGGCTTAGAGTTGTGGTAGGAGAAGGAATGGAGATTTCTCATGTGGTTATTTTCTTCCAAGCTAATGATACATGAGGAGCTTCTCCTTATTCTTTTAGGATCTCGTTTATGAAGCTGAGCTCGATAATCCATATAAAGCACATTACTTTGTTAGATTGGAGGAAAACATACCAAAAAAATGAAGAAAGCCCGAACTTTGAGTCCTAAGTTTCATATCGATCGTCTAAACAACGGATAGGCCATGCTCTTCCAAACAAGCCTTATCGAATCATGCAGGGCAGATTTAACCTCCTCTACCTCATTAGTCCAATATATTAAAAGACGGTGAACTTTGAGGGAGATGTTAATGTCGACCCTATGGAAGAAAGGGTTACTCCACTCATGAAGGAGACCCAAATCAACTTTGAAAAAGACTCTAACAGGGTGCTTAGCATGAATCTAGTTTAGGTTGAAGGAAAAGAGTCTATACCACTTCTTTTGGGTGAAGTATCACCTATTTTCTATATTGGGACCTCGGCAATCCTTAAAAACATCCCTAAATATTTCTATAACGGAAAAATGCCCTTTGGAGGTGGCTAGAGTTTGGAAGATTGTGATAAACTTCATGGTATTAGAAATAATTTGATATGAAGCTAAGTCCTAATCACTCAAAATGCCTTGGGTGAAAAAATCTATAGGATACTTAAGTCTACTACATCTCCCAATAAGTAAAAAACTCAAAATCAAATCTCTCCCTAAGGGTTCTACTATTTTCTTTTGACTTTTATAGATCTAACTCAGTTTCATCCTGAAAGTCGAAAGTGCTAACCAACTATTCGAGATTTTTCTCTTGGAGGATAGACTTAATAATCCAAATGCTCATCTCAAGATCACCCAGTAAAATACTCACACTAGGATCATAAAAAACATAAGAAAAATTACTTAAATAAGTAAACTCACTTGAAGATGATGGCAGAATAGTTATATTTTTTTGAAAATAATTCTCATTAATTGCCTTCGACGGTGGAAGCCGTAGCAAAAGAGGTGGCGGTCTTTGCATCAAATGACGTCGTGAAAGGAGAGGTGAACTTCAAGACAGGCGAAGGGCAAAGACAACGGCCTCATTCATCTTCTTTGGGGTATGTGTAGAGCCTGACCTCTAGACAATAGTGCCGAAACGCTATGGGGGGCCCAGGACCTCTTTGGGGCATATATGATTGCTTCGGAAGGCTCTCTTTCTCAGTAACGGAAGTCTTCTTCCCAGAACTCGACATAGCAGAGGAGGACACCATAGATGAATGACCTTTTTGAGGATAAAGATGCTGAGGAAGATAGAGGATTCATATATTTGCTAAAGTAAAAGAAAAAGAACAATAACATTTTTCATACAAGTCTCGTCATATCGTTGGATCGCTTCCAAGTGGCTCAATTAGAACCGATGAAGCCCAAAAAGCCAAATCTACAAAATCCTCATCCAGATCTTGCAATGCATATCCCCCATTCGATTTCAAAAATTGAAGAAGAAATGAATCATAAGGCGTCCAGTGTATCGCACGAATGAATAAATGGGTGACTCTAGACCAGCTCCTCAAAAAGGGGCAAAACCCTAAAATAATTATACGGAATACTACAAGGTGACAGCTTGACTCCCTAAGTGTTGTGGTAGTTAGAGCTTCGCGCTCAATGCGTTGACTTAAATAAAGATATGACTCTCCAAACCCCATGGCGACTGATACTTTATTTTTTGGAAAAGAAAAGCTTGAGTATTGAGTCATCCAAGCTACAATGATTAAAAGTTTGAAAGAAGAAGAATGGAGTTTTGACAACTAAAAACACCGAATTCATAATTCGAGGCCTAGAGTTGGGGGACATTGATTATACATTAAGTCACTAAGTGGTGGTTCAAAGAATTGGATATGCATGAAATAAAAGTGAAATTGCTAACCGTGGTGACTAAACAAGTCAGTCAAAGGAATAATTTTGAGTCGAACCTCCTAAGTTAGAAGAATCAATGAAGCCGAGCTCAAAGGGTCAGTTACAAATAGATGTATATGTGCTAAGGGTTTATCAATATACCGAGTCATCATGAGTTTAGTCACTTCGAATATGAATAAGCTTATGAGAAATGTCAACCAAGTCCCAAAACCTGTTGGAAACCATTTATTGACACCGATATCTCAGTCGGCAAATTTGTAACTCCTTCGGGAGTCAATTCCAAGAAATTTAGAATTAATCTCCCATTCATGGAAGAAATTAGTGAAACGATTACACGAGATCACAAAATTCAAATATGCCAAATCTCCATGTGTACTATAAATCATAAGACAACCAGAGATGTAAAGAACTAACGCCCAATTAGTGATTATATCCATATTTTGAGGAACAGATCTGACTTGAGCATCGAAATAACTGTCGTTGGTGAATTCCTAACGGTTTCTTCACAGTTGTTCTTTTTACATATTAAAAAAAAAGTCTAATAAATTAGATCTCAATGAGTCTTTTAAATTAAAATCGATGATTAACTAACCTCCATCAACAAATCTTGTACCCCATACAATATGTAGTCTATACTTGTTAGTTATTATATTTTCTGATTTGACACTGAAATTGATATATTTGTAAAAAGAATTATTGGAATCAATAGGTGTTGTAGGCTGTCAAATCTCAATTGACATGGTGTTCATCATTATAAGTATTTTAATTAAAGCAATTGTGATTAATAAACATATTAAAAAGCTGTTGAAATTAAATCAACATGCTTCTCTCTCTGGAAGAAATCCCAAATTAATAATTTTTTTCAACAAACCATATGTGACTTATCATTTTATTGAGAAAATTATCCCTTTTTTTGTTATTTGCCAAAAAAACCCTGAAATTTATATTTTTGGAAAAATTTACTTGAATCCAATGATTATAGTTTATTTGATTTTTGTAGCTGGTTTCCAGAATAAAAAAATAACAAATTATCCGTATAGAAAAATTAACCTAATAAATACAGCTTATAAACGACATTTTTTGGTTTTAATTCAAACACAATTTTTTGTTAAAAGGGAAGCATTTGTATTTTTTTTATGGCGAAAATATTATCAAAAAAAAAAAAAAAACTGTGGTCCAATACACTCGAGCTTTTGCAAAAATTAAGAAACCGGTGTTTTCCTCGCGGGCAATAAATAAATAAAAAGGGGAAAAAAAAAATGGAATGTTGCGATTCGAGCGTGCCCTTAGCAACACGTCTTTCAAAAACAACGTGTAAAGCTCCCAGCGCTAGCGTCATTGCGGCGAAAATCTCCCCCCTTCCTCTCTTCGCGGGCTCTTTCAGTTCTTCCTCCCTAGAAACCCTAATCGAGCTCGCGCTTAGGGTTTCCGATCGATTGCGTCTCTCTCTCCACGCCAAGGTACGCCAAATCCTTGCTCCTTCTCTGCTCTTTCTCTCTCTCTACCTCCTCCTCCTCTCTCTCTCGCCTCTTCTTCCCAGATCTGATCCAAAGCCCTAGTCGCGCGCCTTTTTCTTGTTATTCTAAAGGCTAAGGTTTTTCCGGTTGATGACACACTTTTTCTATGAGACCGTTGTGAATAATCGCTTTTTAGGGAATACGTTTCCCTTCTATGTTGTTTATCCATCCTAAAAGTTGAAGTAATGTTGGTATGCGATTTAATTTTGTTGAAATTTCTCATGTATATATTTTTCCAATTATTTGTTGTATCTTAAACAAAAGCAGAAGACTTACATGTGGTAGCTATAAAAAAAAACTAAGGCGTAATTTTTGCAATCTAAATGCATTTTGTATGTTGCGGACCCAATTTGATTCTTTTATTGCAGATTTATCAAATATATCTGAAACCCTAATGTAAAGGAAATTCGTAAGCTCAAGATTTTGAATTGACAGCTTATAAAGTGAAACATTTCTTTGGTTCATCTGATGCTAAATTCCATGCAATCTGCTTGAGTCGAATGCTTCTACTGTTGGTATTGTCTTTAATTTGTTAACTGTTCTCTGTTTTGCCCGAAAATTTATTTTCTTTCAGTTTAGTCCAAATTTTTTTTTATTTGCATATTCAAGGATGTCTATTTCCTTTTGCTTTATTAATTACAAAGGTCGATATGTGCCTTGATTTCTTGCTTTGTTTACCGCTTTGACTGCAAGTGATCAAAACATTTACTCGTTACCATTCCTATATCTACTTTTCCTTCTTGCAGTCTACTGATGGCTTGCATCTATCTTTCTTGAATTTTTGCAATTATGTGACCTTGTATTTATTGTCCAGAAAATAATTAAAGAGTTGGATTGTCGGGTTATTCTGGTCTTTCCCCAATTTTAGCTGCAATCGCATTGTTGCATAATGGAGGAAACTCCAAATACTGGTAAGCGGAAGCTAGCAGAAGAAGATTCACAGAGTAATTTTGGACAAGTTAATGAGAGTGTAAGGCTTGAATCTGACCCAAAACGGCGCAATATTTCACGCACATGCATTCACGAGGTTGCTGTTCCAAGGGGCTACACTTCCTCCAAAGATGAATCCATTCATGGAACACTTTCAGATCCATCCTATAATGGCAAGATGGCCAAATCATACCCGTTTGAACTGGACCCTTTCCAGCGCATTTCAGTGGCTTGCTTGGAAAGAAATGAATCTGTCTTGGTTTCGGCCCACACATCAGCTGGTAAGACTGCTGTTGCAGAGTATGCTATTGCAATGGCCTTTAGAGATAAGCAAAGAGTCATTTATACTTCTCCTTTGAAGGCTCTGAGCAATCAGAAGTACAGAGAGCTGAGCCAGGAGTTTTCAGATGTTGGTCTGATGACTGGTGATGTAACCCTTTCACCACATGCGAGCTGCTTGGTAATGACAACAGAAATTCTGAGAGGGATGCTCTATAGGGGTTCTGAGGTCATAAAAGAAGTAGCATGGGTAATATTTGATGAAATCCACTACATGAAGGACCGGGAGAGGGGGGTGGTGTGGGAAGAGAGTATAATCTTTTTGCCTCCTGCTATTAAGATGGTATTCCTTTCAGCTACTATGTCAAATGCTACAGAATTTGCTGAGTGGATCTGCAGTTTGCATAAGCAGCCGTGTCATGTTGTCTACACTGACTTCAGACCCACGCCACTACAACATTATGTGTTTCCAATGGGAGGATCAGGCCTATATTTAGTTGTAGATGAGAATGAGCAATTTAAAGAGGAAAATTTCATCAAGCTGCAGGAGACGTTTACCAAGCAAAGGAGTTATGGAGATGGTAATAGGAGTGGAGGTGCTAAATCATCTGGTCGGATTGCAAAAGGTGGAGCAGCTTCTGCTGGATCTGACATATACAAGATTGTCAAGGTATGTTTCCCTAGATAATAACATAAACTCTGCTGCAAGGAATGACCCCAGTGCAAATAATGCTAAAATTTCTTTCAAGTGTTGTGTTTTTACATATGTGCTCTAAGCCTGAACAACTTCACAATATATATGATATCGTATGGATCCTTGTATTTGATGACCTGTGGATTCAATGTTCACTATACCTTATTCAAGTCACTTTTGTTTGACACATTCGTAGAATCAAGTTCTTACCTTGTTCAGAAAATGGATTATTGGTAGTTTAACTATGAATTCTAATGATCAAGTTTACTCTCAATGATTTTTTAGTATATAGTCCTAATGGAGCTTGATGTGCAGATGATCATGGAAAGGAAATTCCAGCCAGTGATTGTATTCAGCTTTAGTAGAAGAGAGTGTGAGGTACATGCAATGTCCATGTCCAAGCTTGACTTCAATACCCATGAAGAAAAGGAGGTCGTTGAGCAAGTTTTCCGAAATGCAATACTCTGTTTGAACGAGGAAGATAGAGCTTTGCCTGCAATAGAACTAATGCTGCCCCTTCTTCAGCGTGGTATAGCAGTCCATCATTCTGGACTTCTTCCAATAATCAAGGAATTGGTTGAGCTTCTGTTCCAAGAAGGCCTTGTGAAAGCGCTTTTCGCAACAGAAACAGTATGACATCATAATATTTCTTTCTAC
This sequence comes from Trichopus zeylanicus subsp. travancoricus, assembly GCA_005019695.1. Lineage (NCBI taxonomy): Eukaryota > Viridiplantae > Streptophyta > Magnoliopsida > Dioscoreales > Dioscoreaceae > Trichopus > Trichopus zeylanicus. The sequence continues at coordinate 447,015 of RXID01022135.1, forward strand.
AGTTGGTTCTATTAAGTAGCCCCTCTTTCTTAAAACCTTTTAGTTTATGGAATTAATTTTTATGATCCAAGTCTAAGTGCTTGGTTATCCAATTGAAATATATAGTCACAAATGTAGTTACTGAAACTATCATTGGTAAAACTCAATTGTGTTTTTTTCCTAAAAATTACTAGGTATGATCTGTTGCTGAACTTATTGTGATATTGTGTATGCTGCAGTTTGCAATGGGTTTAAATATGCCTGCAAAAACTGTTGTCTTCACATCAGTTAAAAAGTGGGATGGAGATGCCCACCGGTACATTGGATCTGGAGAATATATTCAGGTTAGCAAAATTACTCTCCATTGCTTTATGGCAGATCAAATGTTTTGGGGCCAGAAATTACCAAATTCTTCCAATTTCCTATTACTAACCTATATCAATTTTGTTAGATGAGTGGAAGAGCTGGACGTCGTGGCAAAGATGAACGGGGTATATGTATAATAATGATTGATGAGAAGGTATAATGTGCTTGGTCCTTTGTTTGCTTATTTACTTATTTATTTATTTATTTATTTATTTATTGTTCTTGATGAGGATGAGACTCCCTTAGTTTTAGCATTAATTTATTCCTACAGTTTGTAAATGCTTGTTTTGGCATAATGCAGAATAAAGATGGGACTTGGTAGCCTTTGTTAGTTGCGTTAGTCTGTGGAGGAGGATGTAGCTATCTGTAATTCAGTGGTGCAAGCTTTGTGCTTTATGTTGAAATTATTTTGTTTGAAAATAATCATCGCTGTATAGTATTTTGTTGTTGCACATGTTTTAACAATTGTCGCAATCTTAATGCACGTTTTATATCAGTAATTTACCATCCACAACTGTAGTTTGAAGGGATTTCATGTTTATTTTTCAAGGTTCTTGTTGAAAAACCTTTGAAAATCTATTCTGACAAATTGCATTTTCTTTTTCTAAATGGTATAAACTCCCCTAGATTCTTTCTTTGATTGCTCTTGGTCCTTGTTGCATTCTGCTTTGCTGTTTTGGTCACTTTCTGATACTCTTTAAAGATTTGTTCACTTGAGGACATTAAACATGTGCTCAAAATAACATAGCACTATTTCCCCATCTTGAATAGGAGCTTCTGAATCACAGAAATTACTAGCAAGTTGAATTATCAAAACAAGAAGAAAGCTGACCTTTTCATTGAAATGTACATTTTGTTATTGTTTGGTAAAATTTTATTTCCAATGCTCTTTTGACGCTGATAAAACCTTAGATAATGATCAGTAAATATCTTGATGTGCTGTTTCTTATTATGGGTTTGGTCGGGGTGTTAGTAATGAGCTCAGGCTTGACTATAACCTTGTGGTTTATACTATGTTTATTTATGTTTAGATGGAAATGAATGTCTTGAAGGACATGGTCCTGGGTAGACCTGCACCTTTGGTGAGCACTTTCAGACTAAGCTACTACTCGATTCTGAATCTAATGAGTCGTGCTGAGGGCCAGTTTACTGCTGAACATGTCATCAAGAATTCATTCCACCAGTTTCAGTATGAGAAGGTCTTTTGCGTACCTATTCTTTTAATTGGTTATATTTGTTTAACATAAATTACAGTCCCATGGCCTGAAATAGTTTAGTTAATCAGTCATTGCCAGATATGGGGGAGAAGATCTCAAAGTTGGAAAAAGAAGTTGCTTTGCTCGATTCTTCTGGAGAGGTGAGTTTTTCCTTTGTTGTGCTACCCTGTTTATATTCATTTATCACCATTTTGGTTTTACAGGCTGATCTGGCTGAATATCATAAATTGGGGCTTGAGTTAGCCCAACTTGAAAAGAAGATTATGTCTGAAATCACTAGACCTGAAAGGGCTTTGTACTTTTTGGTGCCTGGCAGGCTGGTACGTGACCCTCTCATGGACATCATGTTTGGGTGCTCTTGATGTAGACCTATTTTGCTATCTGATTTCTTTGCCTATTCTTTAAACTGCTAAGGTCAATGTTCATCATCTGATAATTTGTGTTAGTTAAACCAGCTTTTGATTTTCTTGTCATTAGCTTATCATCCTTCACTAATCTTTCTGCATACAGAAGTGATTTTTTAGAAGTCTGAAGCATTTATCATTTGTCATTCCTAAATTATCGTAATTCGTTTTAAGTACAAATTTTATTATGCAAGCTCCTGCTGAATCTTTTGCAAATTCTGTAGGTAAAAGTACGCGAAGGTGGAACGGATTGGGGTTGGGGCGTAGTGGTCAATGTTGTCAAGAAGCCAGCATTGAGCACATTGCCTTCAACAATAACTCTTTCACGCGGTAGCAGTTATATAGTGGATACTCTTCTGCACTGTTCTCTTGGCTTCAATGAAAATGGTTCCCGCTCAAAACCATGCCCACCTCGCCCAGGTGAAAGGGGCGAAATGCACGTGGTGAGTTGAAGGTCATGGAAAGCAACAATTTTATCAGGGTCAGTTTATGTTACTTTTATTGGGGTGAGTTGAAATCATTCTTAGATTATGTGCAAATCAATATTAGGATGCAATGCTTTTTCAGGTTCCTGTTCCCTTGCCTCTTATATCTCGTCTTAGTAGTATCAGAATTGCAATTCCTCCTGACCTACGACCAACTGAAGCTAGGCAAACTGTACTCATTGCAGTGCAGGAGCTTGGAAAACGGTATCCCCAAGGGCTTCCAAAGTTAGATCCTATTAAGGTCTGGCTCATGTCCTTTTCTAGCATTGCTCTCCTTGATTTGAAGGCTTTTGTCATTATCCATAGGTTTTATTTTTTGCCTTAAAAGTCATGTTGAAGTGTGATTACCTGCTTGATTTTGTTTCTTGTGTTGACTCATAGCCTAACCCATTTATATGTACCATTAGTATTGTGCAAACAATTCATGCGAGTTCTGTGTGCATGTGAAGACTTGTGTTAGTGCAATTTATTTAGTATTATCCAGTGTTAATATGTTATGCCATATGTTATGCAATGTGCATATATATATTTTTTGTTTATATATAAATTTATATATAATTTATATATGATTTTATATTTTATTATGTATATTTGTTGTATGTTATCAACAAAAACAATTTTCAGAGAAAATGAAAAAAAAAACCATTATTTGTGCAACGCAATAAGTTAAAAAGAAGAACCAATCTTTTTTAAAAATACATGTCTTTCATGAAGAACAATAAAAAATAGTAATTTAAATGGTGATCCCAAAAGACGAACTTCTAAATAAAAAAAAACATTTGTAGAAGTATTTGGTAGAAAACAACATCATACACATAATTGGTTCCTCTCTCTGTGGGTTGAGGGCTTGTATTCTTTCTGTAATGCATCTGTGGTTCTTTGAATTTTCATGGCCTCTGCTCTGTCTTTTCTTTAGCAATGTCGTCCCGTTTGTTTCATATAGAACACAAAATGCTTCCCATCATTGATACAGAGTCAATAACAATACTTAACACAATCAACATTGGGTCAGATACAGTTTGTTATTTCCTTTTTGGCAGGATATGGGAATTAATGATCCAGATTTCATTGCCATGATGCATCAGATTGAGGACCTTGAGCAAAAAATATTAGCTCATCCACTGCACAAGGTTTGTTTGGTAGTGAACTTGCATATCAAATTGCTCATATTGTCGGGTTTTGTATTTGTAATGTTGCCTTATCTTCTGCATAGTCTGGTCAAAGTGAACAGCAATTCCAGTGGTTCCAAAGAAAGGCAGAGATGAATGATGAAATTCAGCAGCTCAAAACAAAGATGAGGGATTCACAGGTGACAGTCTTCTGCTCAATAGTCTACCTTTGGTAGTGTTTTGCTATCTAAAAGATTGATGCTTATGTAATGTGTGTGAATCACTTTCCATTGTCTGATGTGAGACACCTGCATGCGAAGTGGAAGCTTGCCATGCATATGGTACAGCCTTCAGTTTGCAAATCCTCCTGGAGGGCAACTTACACCAACAAGTGTTTTACGAGTTGCTGCAATCTATTATTTGAAACTTGACTGGCTTTTGTTCTGTCTGCTTTGGATGACGAAGATTCTCGATCTTTTGAAATCATTCTTTTTCATTTCTTTCTATGTTGTTCCTATTTTATATGCTCATCTTTATGTCAATAAGCATTTGTGTCAGTGCTTGTAGCTACCTGACCACTCCCTGGAAAAATGCGTATCACGCATTGGCAGTCCTATATAGATGACTGGTACTTTCAAGTACTGAAATTTCATTGATCTCAAGGCTGACCGCTAGCTTTTGCAGCTACAAAAATTTCGTGAAGAATTGAAAAATCGTTCTCGAGTTCTGAAAATGCTTGGTCATATAGATGCTGATAGTGTTGTCCAGCTGAAGGGACGGGCTGCTTGTTTAATAGACACTGGAGACGAACTTCTTGTCACAGAGCTGATGTTCAATGGTGAATCATCTCTTCAGTGAGCTTTACTTGCTTGTTTGGTGTTCCAAATTTATAGCTAGAAAGGGTAACAAAATATTGGCATTTTAGGCACTTTTAATGATCTTGATCATCACCAAGTGGCTGCACTGGCAAGTTGTTTCATTCCTTGTGATAAATCAAATGAACAAATACATCTGCGAACTGAGCTTGCAAAACCACTACAGCAACTTCAGGAAAGTGCAAGACGAATTGCAGAGGTTTGTTTAGATCCTAATCAATTAGATTTTCCAAAGCTAGTCCTTTGAACTGCACTATACAGACCCTTCCAACATATGCAGATTCAACGGGAGTGCAAATTGGACATAAATGTGGATGAATATGTGGAGTCAACTGTGAGGCCATACTTGATGGATGTCATTTATTGCTGGTCAAAGGTTGGTATGACTTCAATTGTTTGCATATTGCCTGTGTGATACAGTCCAAGCATGACAGCTTTATTTTAATAGACAACTTTTTTAATAAGAAAATTAGTTACCTTGCAAACATATCTAGTGTTCAAAAGAAACAAAAGAATAGGTTATATCCTGTGTGATACAGTCCAAGCATGACAGCTTTATTTTAATACAGACAACTTCTAATAATCTTTTCAACCTATGCTTACTGTCTCTACCTATTTCATTAGGGTCCACTTGTATACTCTGCTCTGTATTTGTGGTATATATTCTTATTGTTTGCCTTATTTAGTGCCACATATGATTCATTGGCCTATTATTGCCCTCTCTTTTTTCAGTAATTTTAGTATCGATGGTCATGATATGGTGGGCACATATACAGAGGTACGGTTGTGGGACAGAATGTAAAAAAATTGACTGGAGGACACTATATGGATCTATGTTTGAATGTAATTGGCACTTTCGTATATGGAAATACTGTTCTATTCACCAAGAAGATTAGCTATTAGATATGAATTCAATAAATGCTAAAACCAATTTGTGTGGATAATTGAGGATAATCTGACTGTTGACATTCTGACATGCCTTAGATATCTGGGGTCGGATATTAATGCAGAATATGTGGCCACGAAAATTTTGCTGTTCCGTTCATATGTCTATGGTGATATCTGGCTGATTCCCGATTTTTATGTGTATTTGTTTATTTGTAACTTTTCGGGATGGTTGCTATTTATAAGTTGATCACAGTGAGCAATCTCATATTCTAACCATGATTCACTTACAGGGGGCAACTTTTGCAGAAGTAATTGAAATGACAGACATATTTGAGGGAAGCATCATCCGGCTTGCAAGAAGGCTGGATGAATTCCTGAATCAGGTAATCTTAATTATGCTTGTCCTTTCCACCTTTAACCTTAGTAGTATGTGATTCTGTGGTGAGGGCAGAGGGAATATCGATCTTGCACTCCAATGGACCTTGGATTGAAGCCCTATGTCTCAGTTTTATTTTGATGGTTTTGATTGCTAATGAGTTAGCAGAAACAACCAGCAAGAGGTAGAGATGCCAATGACAATGGCCAAGACAGCTGGTTAATAGTGGATAACTGAAACAAAACAAAACCTCCCTAACATTAGATTTTGAAAATTGAACTATAATATTAGCACCTGTTATTGTGTGGTAGGAGATCTGTACTTTTGTCAAAATTGAATACTCTGTTCATTTCTGTCCATGTTGCTTGCCACTAATTTATTCTTTCCAGCTGCGTGATGCTGCCCATGCTGTGGGAGAGGTTAGCTTGGAGAAGAAGTTTGAAGCGGCCAGTGAGAGCCTCCGCCGAGGGATAATGTTTGCAAACTCCCTTTATTTGTGAGCAACTGAGCATCTAAGTCTTAGATTGTACACCAAATATGAAGCACTTAGCAGTTGATCCAAACTAGAACTGTGACAAAAGTCCTCCATTGCTGTGTGTGTCTTTGTTCTCTGATGGTTGCTGATGGGCTGTGATCAACCTGAACTCGCCACTGCTAATGTTCTTGTAGTGAGCTCTTTGCCATTATGCATGTGAAACAAGTTTTGTAGAGCAATAGATGAAGTTATTTCTCAAAGTTGCATAAAATGGGGTGGTCATTGGCAACGGCTTATCAAGCAGATATGGGCTTATATAAGAGCAAGCCTGGCAAGCTTGATATGGGCATGTGTCCTATTGTTGATTTGATATTGTAGTCATGTGATTCCACTGTAATGCATATCTGTTCATTGTCACCAAAAGGAAAAGATCTGCTTATTTTTGAGGTTAAATTTAGTGTTATACAGGGGAAACTAACTTAACTTTGTTAGACAAATTTAACTTGAGTTTTGGCCTGATGGACTACAATTGGTTAGAACTCGGTAAATTTAAACCACTTAGATGAAATAAGCTTAACCCGAGTATTGTGGTTACATTTACTCCTAAGGTCGGTAAGTCCATGAATTGTAGAAAAAGCAGACATTTGGCATATAGAAATAAGCAATTTCTTACAGAAATACAAAAGCTTTGGGGCCTGTTTGGTTTGGGGTCAGGGACCGGGTCAGCATTTTTTAGAATTTTTTTTTTTATCTTGTGAAATTAATATTTATTATTTTATATTATTATTAAATTAAATTATTATAAAAAATTAAATAATTTTTTTGAGCTTTAAATTATTGAAGTTTTAATTTTGATAAAAAAATATTAGTTTACAAAAATGGTTCACTAGTCTTGACCTTGACCATGACCCCGTTTCAAAGAGACCCTTGATGGTCCGTTCACTTTTTAGCACTGGCGGGCAACTGATTTGGTCGTATATCATGGGGATAGATCTGTCATATAATTTCCACGGTATATTTGGTAATCAGGGGTCATGTATAATTGCCACAAAATTAAAAGAACGCAAAAACAAAATAAGTAAATAAATTCCAAAACTAAATTAGTTAAAAATCATGACAAGTTATCATAGACTCCCTTGATAAGTGAGAACCAGTACACTATAACAGGCGACAACAACAGATATTGCCCATCATGGCACCCAAAGAATGGAGAGATTGCTCAACTGGCTTCCAGAAAATGAAGAGAATGCAAACTTGGAAGGAATCTTGCACTGTCGTCAATTTCGTGAATTAGCTTTCTCATTGAATTAGTCTTTCTCATCATGAAATCATTAGTTCCCTGTCAAATTAGTCTCTCACCAGGAATCCCCGACAGTGGTTTCGGGGAGTGGGAAAGGTGGAACTAGCTGCATGAGAGGTCGCAGATGGGCCTTGAGGGAGATATGCGGGAATACCACCTTCTTCTCAAGCCTTGCAAGAACCTTCCTCACCTCATTCGCCAGCTCAATTACATAATCATCTTCATGACCTGCATTTTTTTGCAAGCCATCAATCACCTTCTATTAGGACAAGATAATGATTAAAAGAGAATATTGTCTTCTAATAATACATTTCATGGAATTCTTTTTTTTGTTGTGAGCAACTAGAATTTACCATTAAGTCTTGTCTTTTTTGCAAGGTTTGAATTTGAAACCTCTCAAATATGAGATGTTACAACCACCAAGCCAATATTTGAAGTGTAAGTACATGGAATTCTAGTTCACCAATTGCGTATAGAAAGCTACAGCAATTGTTCATATAGGATACCTCATCCAATCTTAATTATCAGATGCGGCCTTCAACAATCAAAGGTAAAGATAAACCTAAACTAGAATAGGAATATGTAGTACAGCTCCATAAAAATTCAACAGTGCACAGCACCAGTGGTGGGAAAATTTGCAATTACCAACTCCTGTTTACAGCCAAAGAACCAATTGTTTTGAATGAATAAGTGAAGGATAATATAGCTTGAGCACAGATTCAGCAACATGATGGTAGCATGAACATACATAAGGGTGTCAATGAGTCAGAAAAGTATGATCAACTATAGCTAGAAGCTTGACCCATGCCCAACTGGCATGTGGCAAGTTAATCCTTCTAACCTATAACATCTAGTGGGTTGAACCAACCCATCATGCCCATTAATCAGAAAGGGCTATAAGAGTACTTGCTCAGAAAAAGCTCAAAGCCATTATTATTTGACAATGACAATTACTACTTGCATATCTCTATCTCTATATCCTATATCACAATTGTTGACCACCAAAACCAAGTTCATTTCCTACGAGGATTCAAAAATCACAATTCCCTATCAGTTATGCCAGGCAACGTGAACCTATGAAGATATATTCTTAGCCCCAAAAACCAATGGAGTTCTAATATTTGTTATAAACTAATCTCAATTGGCTTGATCAAAATTTACAATTAAAGCCTAACAAATATGGCTATAATGAAACTAATCCAAAATGAACCCCAAGTCATGGATAACATGACTGGTGACATATCAAGGGTTTTGACTCTAATCGACCCAATTATAATCTAGGCCACAGAAACTTGTGCTATCCACCTCTAGATCAAGTCTCTAGTACCTGGCTTAAACCAGGTTGGTTTGAGTCAGATTACCTGGTTTGATACTCAAATCTATGCATCTTCCACCAATTATGAAGAAAGAAATGCTAGTATATATATTGTGCGCATTATTCAGAAGTTTTAGAGGTTCTCACAGATATCAGACATTGCTTTCTCTAGCAAAAACAAATACTCCCTGTTGTTTCCACAAGGGCCAGTAGCTGTAGCAATTTGCCTGAAACATAAAATGTTGGAGATCTTAGTTCTCAAGAAGCCATAAAAACAACATCACTCACTGAACAATTGGGAGCTGAAATGGACAAGAGAGGAATTAGATATATTTAGCTTACCTTGCCATTTCATCCATTGGCGCTGGACCAAGGTAGTACCTGTTAGCTTCTTTATCAGGAGTGGAAGTGAAACTGCATAATAAGTTTTGAACTCAGTTATTCTCACATCAATAACTTGATATCCTTAGACCACACCAAACAAGCACCCAGTTAAGCTGCTTACACTAGAACTCGTGTCACTGTTGGCTCAAGATCGTGATCCTCCTGAAGAACCAATGCACCATGGCAAAAACTTAGCGAATGGAAGGAAAAAAAATTTAAAACCCGGAGGCTACTCAGGAAAATCATAACCAAAATTTGCACCTCACCTTGTAAAAGTCTACAGACGATTTTGAGTCATACTCGCATTCCCTTCTTTCCAAATACTGTAATGAAAGAGGAGGATTCTGCATCAAAACCAACTAACGAACATAGAGCTGACTTTTCCTAAACTAATACTTGCTAGACATGAATTACCTCCATTGCTGCTTTTTCCTTTTCAATGCCTCCTTTTACAGAATATGCAGCACCCCACTGCAACAGAGCACGACTCCATCAAAGGATGAAACCAATAAACATTCAGAGGAACTCATGGCATAATTTTTGCTTAATAACACTTTCATGCAAAGGCAAATTTTTTTTTAAAAAACAGATGCTTAAGAATGTCAGTAACTTAAAATCAACTGCACACACAAATTAAGGGAACTAGTTGACATCAACACAATGAACAGACTGACTGGTCCTTTGTTCACGAAATGGATTTCTAAAACAAAAAGCAAATGGTAGATCTAAACAAGAACGTAGAGTTAAATAATGCAAGAACCCCAACCAGCATCATGGTTAAAAACAAAGGCTATTAGATCTCTAGTGCTGCGTCATAAACTAAAAAAATGATTAGCTTTTACTTACGCAGATGGCTCCTTCCTTTGCCTGCAAGGTGCAAGTTCTAGCTGGATTCGCAGGTGTGCCCCTATGGTCTATGCAGGCTGCCAGGGCAAGATTAACTTTAGCCTCATGAAACATTATATGGACCTGCCATATGATCGTCCTTGGATATAATTTACAAAAATGAAACAGCCTAGGCTAGTTGCTTTTATTGCTTACCTAGATCAAATACTCGTTGATAGTCCTTGATGTAGCCAATGATCTTCTCATCAAAGTTGAACCCGGGGTTCCACACCAGTGACCCATAGGCAAAAACCCAAAGCACCATTGTCCTCTGACCTCCCTGCATAAAACAAGATTCTGTAAAAATCACTATCCATTGTCGTTCACTTAATATAGCACAATACCAAATAAAACCACACATATTCAAACTGAAAGCCCCAAGAATCACTGCTTTATACCAAAAACTACAACTGCCTATGATTTAACGAAAGACTAGAAGCAATAAAAAAATCACATAGTTTAGCAAGCATTAGAGTCTAGCTCCGTTCAATGTTATCATTAAGAAAGTAACTATTAATACCACCTTTAATAGCTCAAATTACCTCCAATAAATGACAACAAGTTCTTTTTTTTGTATCCAAAAAAAGATTTCATAGAAACATCTTATGACCTGGAACGCGGCACAAAATTCAACAATAGAGAGAAAACGCAGACATTGTGCCAAACAAAGAAGTGATTTTCAACCACACAAAACCACATATTCAAACGGAAATACCTAATTTGGGAAGCATTAAAGCCTAGTTCCGTTCCACCTGGAAGTTAAGATGAAGAAAGTAGCAAACAAGACCACCATTAATAGCTCAAAATACCTCCAGGAATTCAACGCCAGAAAAAGAAGATTTTCGTAGAAACATCTTATGACCCTGAGATCGGTTCAAAAATCCATCATTTTGAAAAAAAATTCGAAATCTCCACCCAAAATTGACCGAAATTTTGAGATTAATCCAGGCATTGCTAGATTCGGAAAAAAAAGGGGTACCTTTCCGGGAAATCAAGCGGAGAGGCAGAGAACCGAAGCGAACTTGAAATCCAATGGGGGGAGAACGGCGATCGAGAGAGAGAGAGAGAGAAGGGGGAGAGAACGCGCGCGCTCGAAGGAGAAACGGGGAAAACCCTAGCTTCGATTTCTCCCCCCTTCTTTTCTCTCCTCTCTGGGATTCTCTCCAGATCTTTATTAGGGTTTCGAATGGGAGAGAGGGGAAGATGTGAGGCCGGGAAGAAGAATTTATAGGGCCGGATCATGGATGCATGTGGATGGGATCATGGACGCATACATACATTCCATCAAGATGAGTCATCCATGGGTTAGAATCGTTAGATTGCCAAAATACCGTCGCCAAATTGGTGGGCCCGCCCAAAATTTGTTTCATGTTTCAAGTTGAAGGATCTGTAGCATTAATTGTGGAATTCTTTATTATATTATATATCCATGATAGTTTAAAATGGCCTAAATTGATATGGTTAAAATACCTTAATTAAATGAATATTGAAGTCATTTTATCTAACTCAAAAATTGATACTCAATTGATCTCTTATAATCAGTACTTATGATCTATATTTATCAGTTACAATTCATTTAGTCAACGATCCAGATTTACCGAAACCTGTTAGTACCGTACGGCAAAAAATCTAATAAAATATTTTTCAAAAATCCAAACTTCGGTCGATGGCAAGTTGCACGTGGGCACAGAACCCGAGAAACACGTGCCTGTCAGTGCTGTCAGTCCCGATCCCCAGAGCCCGCTTTCAGTATTTCGTCCTCGGTCTGGGTCTTTCTCGATAAGTTGCAGTCGCGGACCCATCACAGCCATTCAGATTCGTATAAGATTACCCAATCTGGACCACACGATCCACGGGTCCCACACCCGCGCCCGTTGTCACGTGACAGCGGAATATTCTCCTCGGCCTTTCCCCGATTCCCAGGAGCGCAAGTCGGGAACCCGACAACCGTCCAATGAAACAAAATTTTCCCCGATTGTACTTTTGACGGTTCTGATCTCTTTGCCTGAAAGGCGTCTAGGTGCAATGAATTAGCTCGCGAGCTTGGCGCGCCCCAAACGCCCATTTTTTGGATTTATTTAATATATTTTTTTATTAAATAGTTTAATAAAGGTAATATATATATATATTAAATTTAATATTAAATTTGGTAAACATACTAAAAAATATAAATAAAATTTACAAACATAACGTATGTACTATTTTTTTAAAAAAAAATATTTTATTTATAAGTAAATAGAGTAATGTAATATATTAATATTAGAAAATGCTAAGTTAATTAAGAAATTAATATAAATTTAAAAATGGTCCAAAAATAAAGAATTTCATAATTATAATACAGTTAATTTAAGATTTATGTAATATATTTTTTTCTTATTAAATAATTTCATAAACATGAATTTACACATTTTCTTAGAAATATAATTTATTATTTCAAAAAATATCTAATTATTAAAATGACCCATAAATGGAGAATTATATAAACATAATAAAATCAATTCAAGATTTGTTTATTATATTTTTGCTAACAAGTTAAATAATTTGATAAACTTAAAATTATAATTTTTAAAAATAATTTATATTTAGTTAAATAAATATTTTAAAATTAAAACAAGTATTGCAATTTAAAAATAAATTTTTTTAAAAATAGTCTAAATATTATATAAATTCATCATTTAATTTGTGGGCCCCACCATAATTCCTTCATTGGAATTGAAGGAATTCCTCTCAAAATTTTCAAACTTAAAAATCGAAATTGAAAAAGAACAGAAATTATCCAATTTCTTCAATTTTGAATTTTGAAATCCAACCAAACTAAAACCAGTTTCTTATACATTTGCTGATTCCAAGGCTGAAAGCTTTCTAAAATTACAATGAAATCATTTTTTTTTTCTTGCTGTAGCATTCTCAATATGTTGGGACTATCCTTGTGATTGACCTTGAGTCTTAATTCCATGTATAATTCTTGGTCGTTTGATATAATTTGTCCAATGGTTTCTTTCTTATATCAAAGTGTTTACCGATTAATTTCTGGTTTTATGTACCTCAAATTATATGATCATGTGAATCAGTAGATGCTGATGATGAGTTTTTGTAAGAGTGCTTCCTCGTGTTCCGTCCGCTTTCAAGAATAAGTAAATAATGGTAGTAATTTTTAGACTTAGAATAACATTGACTTCTATTGAATATCTCTTTTAAGGTGAATAAACATGAACTCTCCTTTTTTAATATTTTATCTGTATGTTCATATGTTGTTTTTCTCTTTTTAGTATAAATTTACAATTTTTTGTCGTGTAAAGTGATTATTTAAATCTCCGATTCATTTGGTTGGACACAGATTCATTCACATAGTACGTGACACTAGAAATTGAAAAATAAACTCAAACCATAATCTTGAAGCTCATTTTTTGGACTTGTAAAAAAAGTTTCTATTTGCTGACACTTATAGTGTACGCTTATAATTAGCAGCAAACCAAAATGATATTGAACTTGCGTACAACAGCATGATTTGATGCTATTTAAATTACAACCATTATGAATGGTGTCACACGGCCGAATTTCTACCCTGAAATTTTGCCCGTGATGACGCCAAGGTTTGCCCACCTCAGCCCGTCAAACTCGCACAAGCCAACAAGAGTATAGAGGAGAAGAGAAGCACAGCAACCTTGCCAACCTTTTATTGCTCACATAAAAGGAAATACAACTTTAATGCGGATTGACACTACAAGTCTCTCTACCTGTGTGTGTCTCAGCTCAATAGACCCCCTAGTCTATTTATAGTACATATATTTGGCTGTGAGCAACTGCTGGAGATCATGGAGAACATATTCTACAATGTTCTCCCTGCAGTTCAATTGCTGGAGGCCATGGAGAACATGCTCCACAATGTTCTCCTGTTAGTTAATTGACTCTCTGAGCTGCTGCCACCTGTCCCACGAGCCCTCAATTGCCTCTTTGCTGACCACGTGTCCCTTAACAGTTGCAACTATGGTTCTCCATCCTGCAGCCACGTGTCTTTAGCCTGCGACGCCAAGTGTTCAGGCTGTTCACATGCTCGTGCAGCTCACTTTAGCTAATCTATCCCGTTGCTCGCTCTGCAGGACTGTTTGGGCTGTTCGAGTCTCCATTCGAACCTGTTGTGACTTCGTCACTTACTGCTATGTGTGCTGCCCGCGCACACATATGTTGGAGGCAGTCTGTCGCCTCGCATGATCACGCGCTCCCTCGCATGATACTCCTCATAGTGGCACCGACCACCTCAACTGGTTGTTTCCTCACATGTGTGCTGCCTGTGCACACATACGTTGGAGGCAGTCCGTCGCCTCGCATGATCATGCGCTCCCTCGCATAATCCTCCTCATAGTGGCACCGACCACCACAGTTGATTGTTTCCTCGTATGCGTGCTGTCCGTGCACGCATAAATTGGAGGCAGTCCGTCGCCTCACATGATCACGCGCTCCCTCACATGATCCTCCTCGTAGTGACATCGACCACCACAGTTGGTTATATCCTCATACGTGTGCTGCCCGTGCACACATACGTTGGAGGCACTCTATTGCCTCCGAGATCATGAGGTCTGTTACATGATCTTGTTGTGGTGACACCTACCACTCACAACGGGTGTGACAAACCACCCCCACCAAGAGAGTCCAACGTCCTCGTCGGAGTAGAATCCATGTATTCTTTGATTTGTCCCTCAAACTGCCTTAGTGTAGAGTCCCACTCCCACGTGACATCAGCCTCGCTGCCGCCTTTCCACTTCACAAGAAAATTAGTCCGTCGATTCTTCTTGCTTTGCTCCATAGTCCGGTGTGCAAGGATCTTCTCGACCTCCTTGTAGAACTGCTTTCGAACTACTAGTGGAGCTCTCCTTACTTGCTGTCTATCTCCAAGCAAGTCCATGTTGAAAGGTTTGAGAAAGCTTACATGGTATGTTGAGTGTACCTTCAGCCTGTCGGGTAGCTTCAACCGGTAAGCAAACTGCCCGACTTTCCTCATCACCTTGAAGAGACCGTCATATCTTGATACTAATCCACGATGTACGGTCTTGCTGCTCAGCAACACCATGTCCCCAACCTGGAACTCTAATAAACGCCTTCGTTCATATGCATACCTCTTCATGCGTTTTGTTGCCTTGCGCAAGCTGTCCCGAGATTGTTCTATCAGCTCCTCCTCCTTGGCGAAGCGATAGGCAGTAGGGCACTTTCCTTGGTCCGTCGATTGAGCCAACTCGAGAGGAGTGAGAGGCTGCTGTCCCATGACAAGCTCTGCAGGACTCATTCTTGTAGCCGACGACCTATGGATGTTATAACAAAATTGGGCTATGTCCAACAGCTCCAACCAATTATGCTTCCTCTCCGTCTTGTCAAGCTGGCGCACAAAACAAGTCTTGATGTCCATCACGACGTCTTCCCCCATTTTTGGCCAATAGTATGACCTGGACAAGAGTGCCATCATCCTTTGCCCTACAAGATGTCTTGCTCATTAAGGGTTGTGAGTCTCTCGCAGCAGCTCACGCCTGAGCCCTCCCGCCTTTGGGATATATAACCTATTGCCCCTAGCATACAACAAGTTATCTTCAAGCCAATAACACTTAATTACCTCTTCACATACCTCTCCCCGGAGTTGGACGTATGCTGGGTTCACGTCGGCTTGCACTTTAACCCTCTCCAGCAGGGTTGACTGCACTGTCCGCAGCGCAGCTACGTAGCGTTGCACCTCCCTTCGGCTCAATGCATCCGCCACTTGATTCTGTCGCTCCCGATAGAACTCACATTTCTCTTCCTCTATGAAGAGATTGTATTCTCTAAGCCGAGAGAACACATTGTTTGGCGCTCGGTAGTCCATGCACCCCTGAAATGAACCACCTTATTTCCACTGAAACAACACCGGAGCGCCATATAGGGCTTTTGACAGTTGGATCACTCCCGCATCCTATAGTCCGTTGAGCTGTTTCCTCAGCTCCAAAGGCTCTATATTAGCCAATTGATAAGGGGCCTAAGCAAGAGTTTTAGCACCTGGCTCCCGCTCAATCTTGTGATCAACTGCCCTCTGAGGGGGAAGTTCGCTGGGCAGTTTTGGTGGCATCACGTCCGCGTAATCCACCAGGATAGTTGTAGCATCATCAGGTACCTCCATGACCTGATCCGATTGTATCTCGATTAGTGCTGCAACGTAAGCAGTCTCGCCCCTCTTGAGACACACTTTCAACTGCTGAGGAGACTGCATACCCGCTGCTGTAGTTTTTTCTCTATACGCTGCCTGTATAAAGCATAACGATTCCTCCGCAGAAATCAACATACCTGATAAGTGAGGCACCAAGCTAGCCTTAGCTTGGACGAAGAAGTCTATCTCCAAGATAAACTCAACTTATCAAGCGCCGAGACTGTCACACTGATCTCTTCCTCCCAAGTTCAAACTTTGATGGGTTGCGCTGGCCATTCCATGAATCAGAGTTGGCCCAGAGTTTACTGCCTTCACTTTCCATGAACTTGGTTGCACCTGCAAACCAAATTCACTTACCAATTTATGGGAGAAGAAGTTGCTGGTCGCTCCTGTGTCCAGCATAGCCAAAACAGGCCTTCCATTTAGTAGCACCGATGCATACATCAACCCTTTGCAAGGTGACTGCCTTTCTGCCGTCATTGAGTTGAGTAGCTGCAATGGATTCATGCGTGGTGTTGTCGCCACACCACATCCTTCTTCCTCAGATTCCCTGAGAGTTAGAGCAGATAGCTTTTCCCTCCTCGGACATTCCCTTGCCCGATGAGGACCATTGCATATAAAACAGCCTTGCTCTTTGTTGGTGGGCTGCAGCTTGGACTGGCTCGGTTCCGCAATCTTCTGGCCCTTGCCCTCTGGCTTCTTGCCATCCTTTTCTGCACGCCCCATCTTCCTTCCATCCGTGGCCTTCTTGGTGATTGTCGCCAACTTAAAATCTACCAAGCCTTCCGCAGAAGCAATGGCCGAAGAAAGATCTCTCACTCCTTGCCATCGGAGTTTAGCTTGAGCCCACGGCTGCAAGCCAGAAAGAAAGTTGTACAACTTGTCCTCCTCGGACATGTTGGTGATGTCGAGCATGAGAGAGCTGAATTCCCTCACATACTCCCTTATGGTCCCCGAATGCTGCAGCTTCTTCAGGGATTCTCGAGCAACCCACCCTGTGTTGCACGGAAGGAACTGCTCCTTTAGTTCCTTCTTGAGGATCTCTCAATCCTCCAGCTGAGCTCTCCCAGCTCGAGCATTCTCCGATGCTCTGGTACGCCACCATAATTTGGCATCTCCACTCAAGTACATGCTGGTGATAGTGACTTTCTCCTGTTCCGGAATGTGAGCAGCCTTGAAGTACTTCTCCATATCCCATAAGAAGTTCTCCAACTCCTTTGCATTCCTGCAGCCATTAAAGGAATGGGGTTCTGGAACTCTTACCTTGAAGGAGCTCCGCCTTCAACAATGGAGTTTGCCACCGCTCTCTTTACCACCATCAAGTCCTGCTCCAAGGACTTTAGACTTAATTTCATGGAGTCCATGATCGTAGCATACCTTTCCTCCTCATCTTTCACCTCACTTGCAAGGGTCTCCTTAAGAGCAGCATTTTGCCTCTCTTGTCAAGTCAACTACGCCCATAAGCTGCCCGCATCTTCGGTTGGAGGATTCCCCAGCATCTCCTCGATGTGAATCAACCGATCCCGAAGCTTCACTTGCGTCACCATGGCTTTTGTTGATCTTGGCTTCCTCTGAACCGGTTTCTCACCAAATCGGGCTCTGATACCACTTGTCACACGGCCGAATTTCTACCCTGAAATTTTGCCCGTGATGGCGCCAAGGTTTTCCCACCTCAACCCGTCAAACTCGCACAAGCCTACAAGAGTATAGAGGAGAAGAGAAGCACAGCAACCTTGCCAACCTTTTATTGTTCACATAAAAGGAAATACAACTCTAACGCAGAGTGATACTACAAGTCTCTCTACTTGTGTGTGTCTCAGCTCAATAGACTCCCTTGTCTATTTATAGTACACATATTTGACTGTGAGCAACTGCTGGAGATCATGGAGAACATGTTCCATAATGTTCTCCCTGCAGTTCAACTACTGGACGTCATGGAGAACATACTCCACAATGTTCTCCTGTCAGTTAATTGACTCTCTGAGCTGCTGCCACCTGTCCCACGAGCCCTCAATTGCCTCTTTGCTGGCCACGTGTCCCTTGACAGTTGCAACTCTGGTTCTCCAGCCTGCGGCCACGTGTCTTTAGCCTGTGACACCAAGTGTTCAGGCTGTTCACATACTCCTGCAGCTCACTTTAGTCAATCTGTCCCGCTGCTCGCTCTGCAGGACTGTTTGGGCTATTCGAATCTCCATCCGAACCTGTCGTGGCGTCGTCACTTGCTGCTATGTGTGCTGCCCGCGCACACATATGTTGGAGGCAGTCCGTCGCCTCGCATGATCACGCGCTCCCTCGCATGATACTCCTCGTAGTGGCACCGACCACCTCAGCTAGTTGTTTCCTCACATGTGTGCTGCCCGCGCACACACACGTTGGAGGCAGTCCGTCGCCTCGCATGATCACGGCTCCCTCGCATAATCCTCCTCATAGTGACACCAACCACCACAGTTGGTTGTTTTCTCGTATGCGTGTTGCCCGTGCACACATAAATTGGAGGCAGTCCGTCGTCTCGTATGATCACTCGCTCTCTCGCATGATCCTCCTCGTAGTGGCACCGACCACCACAGTTGGTTATATCCTTATACGGGTGCTGCCCATGCAAACATACGTTGGAGACACTCCATTACCTCAGAAATCATGAGGTCAGTTATATGATCTCGTTGTGATGGTACCTACCATTCACAACGGGTGTGACAGATGGTCACCAAGAACTCGATAACTACTGACACTCCTACTGAGGCAAACCCGCAGAACACCAGGGCTCCTCGTCCCAAGCCAATGTAGGCGCTGTGAACGAACCCTCTGGTGCGAACCCGTATTCTGGCTCGAACCATGGTTGCTGATCCGTGAGTTCAAGCCGCTGCACGAAGTCATCATCCAACAGAAGTTCCGACACTGTGAAGGAGGTCTGACCTGACGTCGAAGTCTCGTCCATTGTGGAACCGGCAGCTGCGATGGAGGCTTCAGCGGGCTCCGGCGAGATTGCTTGTCCATGCCGTTGACCGGATTGACGTTGTGGGCTCGTCAAAACTTGGAAACGGCATTGGCTCGTCGTCCATTGTGGAGCCGGCAGCTGCAACCGAGGCTTCACCGGGCTCTGGCGAGATGGCGTCGGTCCATGCTGTTGACTGGATTGACATTGGAGGCTCGTCAAAAATTGGACACGGCAGCGGCTCGACAAATGGGTTCAGTGCAGCAGCATTGGTGACCTCAACGGACGTCGATGCAACCGATGAGAAGGAATCCGGTGAGGAGGATGACAGTAGCGAGGGCAACCAACGAGAAAAATGCAGGGGCTGGTCTGATGTGGCATGCTCGTCTGTCGATGGAAAAAACAGAGCAGGGACAGTATGTGAGCCTGAGCCGCAAGTGGGTGCTGATGACCCAGAAGACGGCATTCGTTGTTCTTCCAGCCAAGGCCGAGTAGAAGAACAAGAAGAAGGTTTTTGGAGTTGCAGGGCCCCGCAATCCCCGTTGTCTTCTTTTCCCCGCTTTCTCTTGAGCATCTTCCTCTCTGCAGAGGGGTTGAGCTTGATCTTGCAGAGAACCCAGTCGCTCTCGGCTCGATCTGGTACTCGTGCATCACCCATCCACTGGCGGAGGTCTGTCCCTTCTCGCAGAAAGACAATAGTAACTTGCGGGCGGTGACCGAGCCAGCGGCGATATTCTCCTTCTTGTTGTTTTTCCATGTTCCGCCGCCCTTGGTGGTGCGGTTCCAGCGGTTCTTGCTCTGCCCGGCGATGCAGGAGAAGTAGAATGCCTCGGTGTGGCCTTCAGGGAGCAGGTTCTCTGGTCTGGTTCCGTAGACGTCGACGGTGGGGATCAGGTTGTCGACGGAGGCAACAGCCTGGTGGTCGCTGGAGGACTTGTGGAGGAGATACAAGACTGCCTCTTGGTCGTTGGGAGTGACTTGAGGCTCCAGGGAACAATGTTGCTGCTTCCCTCCATTGCTGTCGAGGTGGAGATGGAGAAGGCGATCGAAATCGAAAAGAAGAAGGGGAAGAGCGAGCGAGTGCAAGAAACAGAGAAGGAAGAAGAAGAGTTGCAGCACAAAAAACGGAGGGAGAGAGAGCGCGGGGGAAGTTAAAAAGGAGAGTTGCAGCTGTAAAAAAAATATGACGGTAGACAAATCTTGTATAGCGGTACTCTTGATGATCGTTTAGGAACGTCTAATAAATATTATATATAACCCCCTGCTTTTTCATGGATGTCATTTTTACGAGTCTTCTGCAATATATTTTTATTTTCATCCTTGCTTTTGTTTTGAAGTTTTTATAAATTTTTCTTTCTAAAAATATTTATTTTAAAAAGACCAATCTGTAAAAACTGAAGATCTGCTAATTTTTGACTGATTGTACAAAAATAAACTTAATTTGGATCTTATTGGGCACTAATTTGATTGGTGAAATGTGATTAGTTAATAATTATGATTTGATATTACTTGACTTTTGACCGTAGTAGACACAAAGTGAAAGTGATAAAAGTGAAAAATGACGAAAGTGTGAATTTAATTGTTTGGATAATTTTGATATGAAAGTGAAAGAAGTGACAGTTCTATGAGCTCTGCAACTTCAATCATTTGGATCATGAGTTTTGAAGTGGGAAGTGTGAGTTCAATTATTTGGATAGAGTGATATGTGGAAGTAGAGAAATGATTTAATAGTTATATTAGTTAGAAATATAATATTATTTTTAAAATCAATAAAAGTTATTTAATTATAATTTTAAAAATTAATTAAAATTATGGTAATATTTAATTATAATATTTTTAATCATTAGGATAGTTAAAATAATATTAACAAAATAAATAAAATTAAGATAATTAGGATTATAAAAAAATATTAACATAATTAGGATAACAAAAGTAATAAATAACTAACTAATTATGCTATGATTAGGATAGTCAGAGTAATATAAAATAATAAATTGATAATATTAAGTGAATATAATATGTGTCAAATAAATTTAAAATTTTTAATACTAGTACATTATAAAATTTATATTATTATAATATAATTTAACTAAAATAATTAGGCTAGAACTGTTCCTTCAGAAGTCTCGGATGCACCACTTTAGGATTAAGAAGTGTCATCGAAAGTGTGACTTAAGTGCGAAAGTCATGGAACTCAATCCTAATCCATTTTCAAGTCCATCTGAAAGTGGCACTTCTACCACTTCCGAAAGTGACTTGTATCTAAATAGCGAAAGTGGCCAAAGTGATCTCACTTCCACCACTTTCGAAACTTAACTACAATCCAAGAACCCCCCCCCCCCCCCTCTCTTTCTCTTTTTTGGAGTTAAATAAGAAATTCCTATATAAAAAGTGATATTTTCGATAATCAAGTATAATAAATTAGAACATGCAATACACAAAAACATGCCTGAATTTCATCAATTTTTAATTGGTCAGAAACTTCATAGCATTTGTTCGTAGACAAAAGGCAATGGTTCCAATCAAATTTGCTAGATAAACATGACAATAGTTTTGAATTAAAAGCATAAAATAATGCTCAATTATACTTGTCACTTGAGTCCTAATATAATCTCCTTTTTGCAAAGAGACATGTATTCCATAAAGAGGGTTGCTTCCGTTGCCAGCAGTTCTTTATATCTACCTTTACCATACATACATTTGTTATGATTCTGTTATAGTATTAGGTATGATAAATTAATTTCATATTAAATACTTAGATAAATATAGTCTAATATATAGTGAAAAGATATATATTTTATCAACTTAGATTTTTAGTATAGTTTGATATCCAATTTGCTATATTAATTCGGTTTAATATTCTATTTTATTTTTAGATTATGGAACAAGAAATCAATAAAACACTTAGGGCGTGTTTGGATGAATTCTTAAACTGAAATTGAGAAATTGATCAATTCTGTCAATTTTGAGGAATTGAGAGAATTACTGGAATTGTCTAATTTCGGTGTTTGGATGAGTATTTTTTTTGGATGAAATTAGAAATTGATTAATTCTCTCAATTTTAAAAAAATATTTTTTTAAAATAAATACTTTATTTATAAGTTAATAGAGTAATATAATATATTAATATTAGAAAATGCTAAGTTAATTAACAAATTAATATAAATTTGAAAATGGACTAAAAATAAAGAATTCCATAATTATAATACAGTTAATTTAAGATTTATTTGATATATTTTTTCTTATTAAATAATTTCATAAACATGAATTACACATTTTCTTCGAAATATAATTTATTATTTCAAAAATTAATGTAATTATTAAAATGACCCATAAATTAGAATTATATAAATATAATAAAATTAATTCAAGATTTATTTATTATATTTTAGCTAATAAATTAAATATTTTGATAAACTTAAAATTATAATTTTGAAAAAATAATTTATATTTAGTTAAATAAATATTTTAAAATTAAAACAAGTATATTAATTTAAAAATAAAAAAATTAAAAAATAGCCTAAATATTATATAAATCCATCATTTAATTTGTGGGCTCCATCGTAATTTCTTGGAATTGGAGGAAACCAAATGATCGGTAGAAGTATGTCTTCATGGGGAACAATGAGCAAGTTAATGTCATCAATGTTGGGATATACACTTTGATTCTTCATAGGAGTCATATTGTTTTACTATCAAATGCAGTTTTTGCACTGGCTATTAGGTATAACTTATTATCGATTCCAGACTTACAGAACCTAGTTACTGTTTTGTTTTTGACAAAAATTGTGTATCTTTGATGTATGATAGTGTTATTGTTGTTATTTGTACTGTATCTGATAGTTTATATAAATTACATATAAAACTGAAAGTTGACTCTGCAGTATAGTGCTATAATATCAATTCCAGACATATATTTTCTTATGATCTGGATGTATAGTTGGATAAAAATTCTTCTCATCTATGATATTGTCGTTTAAGTCATATTGGTAGAGACAGATTGAAGAGACTTTGATGTGATGGAATTCTATAGAATATAAATTTTGATAATTTTGGTGTTTGTGTGGATTGTACTAAAGGAAAGATGACAAGAGCATCATTTCCAAAGACATTAAAATATGATAATTTATTAGATTTAATCCATACAGATGTTTATGGTCTGAATGGAATAACTATAAGAAATAGCCAGAGGTATTTTGTAACATTTATTGATGACTACTCATGAAATGGATATGTATATCTGCTACATAGAAAGTTGGATGTTTTGAAATATTTAAAGTGTATAAGGCTGAAGTTGAAAATCAAAAGGGCAAACAGATTAAAGCCATCAGGTCAGATAGAGGAGGTGAATACACTTTAGATATTTTTTTGAAACTTCGTACAAGAACATGTAATCATTGCAAATACAACCATTCCAGAAAATGCAGAGCAAAATGGAGTAGCAGAAAGGAGAAACAGGACGTTGATGACCATAGTATGTTGTATGTTGGTTTTCATTGAATTACCATACTCTTTATGGGTTGAATCACTGAAAATGGCTACATACATTTTAAATAGAGTACCATCTAAATATGTTCTAAAAACTCCTTTTTAGTTATGGCTTAGTAGAAAACCTAGTTCGAATCATCTTAGAATCTGGGACTGTGATACAAAAAGCTAGAATTACTAAACCTGGTATGTCAAAAACTACAGTTCGGAGTTTGAGTTGTAAGTTTATTGGTTTTTTAGAAAGATCTAAAGGTTACAGGTTATATAATCCTATTCAAAGTTCCATATTTGAAAGTAGAGATGTCAAATTTATTGAGCATGACACATCTATTATAGGAAGTAAGAGAAAAAGAATTGAAGTTGAGGATGAGTCAGATAGAGCTAAAAAAGATGTAACACCAATGGCTATATCAGACCAGTCAGATGAAAGACTCAAAATAATTAGTAAATCAACTATATCAAATGACTACGTTATATATTTAGAAGAAACTACATATATATATATATTTAGAGTTCAAACAATTCAGATGAGACACCTATATCATTGATTATAGAAAATAATGATCCACTGGATTTTTTAGAAGCCATAAGCAATGAGAATGCAAAATTCTGGTTAAATGTAATAATTAAAGAAATCGACTCAATGAAAAAAAAAGAGGTTTGATTTCTAGTGCAAACTCCTGTAAACTATAAATCAATTAGTTGTAAATGGGTCTATAAGACTAAATTGAAAGTCAATGGTGAAGTTGACAAGTATAAAGTAAGGTTAGTTACTAAAGGTTACACTTAAAGAGAAGGAATTGATTACGATGAGACATTTTCTCCAATCTCTAAAAAAGATTCATTAAGAATATTTATGACATTGGTTGCATACTATGACTATGAACTTATTTAAATGGATGTCAAAATAGTATTTCTAAATGGAATTCTTGAAAAAGAAATTTATATGATTCAGCCAGAAAAGTTTGTCAAAAAGGTGATAAAACAAAAGTATGTAGACTACATAAATTAATTTATGGTTTAAAATAAGCGTCTCGATAGTGGTATATTAAAATTCATGAGGCAATCACAAAATTTGGCTTTCGGGAGAATATAATTAATAATTGTGTATACCTGAATGTCAGTGGGGTAAAGTTCAAATATTGATGTTATATGTTGATGATATATTATTGACTGATAATGAATTGAATTTTCTTAGAGAGACTGGAAAGATGTTGTCTATAATTTTTGAAATGAAAAATCTAGGCAATGCTTTATATGTCTTGTGCATTAAAATATATAGAGACAGAAAGTGTCGATTGCTTGAGCTTTCTCAGGAGACATATATTGCTAAAATTCTTCTGAAATATGATATGAATAATTATAAAGTTGGAGAATCACCTATAGTCAAAGGTGACAAGCTCAATATTTAGCAATGTCCTCAGAATGAAATTGAAAGATAGGAGATGCAAACAATTCTCTATACTTCAGCTAGTGGCAGTTTAATGTACTTGATGATCTATACCCATTTAGATATTACTTTTATCGTGGGACTTTTTGGCAGATATCAGAGTAATATAGAAATGACTTATTAGAGAGCAGTTAAAAAGGTTTCTCATTATTTAAAAAATTCAAAATTATATGCTCTTATTTGATGGTTATAAATCATTAAATATTCTTAGATATATAGACTCTGATTAGAAAAAATATGAGGATAGTTTGAAGTCAATATCTGGATATGTGTTTACTTTAGTAGAGGAAATCATTTCGTGGCGTAATATAAAACAAACTACTACTACTTTGTCAACTATGAAGGCAGAGTACATAGCTTATTATGAAGCTAACAAACATGCTATGTGGTTGAAATATTTCCTCTCTGACCTTCAAGTGGTTGATCATGTTGACAGAGTAATATAGAAAATCTATGATAATGATGCAACTATATCTCTCACTAACGATATTAGATGTCATTTCAAAATAAAGCATATTGAGCTGCAATTTCATTATGTTCGTAAAAAAGTTCAGAAAAAGGATATTATTGTTTCACAAATCTTCTCTGCAGATAATCTGGCTGACTCAATGATTAAATCGGTAAAAATATTTTAAAAAATATGTTAATTATATGAGAATAGTTTGTAAAGATGATATCATATTTTGATTGTTATATACATTTTTATCTCTTTATAATATATTTATCAGTAAAATATTACTTTTCTCATTTGAAATGATTCCATTGATGTGTTTTATTTTAATCTTCCAATTTGGAAGATGAAGTCCTTGAGAATGCGGTGAGTTACTAGGTAAGTTGGTGATAACCACCTACATGAGGATTTAGTGATCATATGTAGGTGATTCTTGAAATGCTTGATATGAAGGTATGATGATTGGGCATCATATCCGTTTTATATTTCTCACTTAGATGAAGTATATTAGCACTTATGGAATGTTCTTAGTAAAATTTGTGCATCTAAGTGACGTACTTCTAAAAGAAGCACAAAGTGAGTAGACCGTCAATAGAAAAGACATGAAAATTCTCACTACTATTATATTTTATTGTATGTCTTGTTCCACAAGTACATTATTTATGCTTATATTTGATGTTATTCAACTTAACTTTACTTGTTTTAATATAAAAACGGTTGGTATATCATTAGTATACATCTATCCATGGTTGAGCATGTATGGAGATTACTGAGAAAAAGTGATATGATCCATTATCTTTAAATTGCACAGTTGGGATCCCATGTGAAAATTAATTTCTTTAAAAATTATATTTGGTATACATCTATATATATATAAACAGATCTATAGGTCAAGTGAGAGATTGTTAGTCATGTGGCCTTATAAACTATTTATTATTTTATTTTTAAAAAGAAGTTTGATTGTACAATTCGGGTAAGACATTTTGAAAATATAGTGAGTGGCTTAAGTTTGACTATTTGATTAATATTTGTATGACAATGGATGACAGCATATGGAGCCAATTTTTATGTGTACTCATTTGGGTGTTTTGTGATAGGTCGGAATATTTTACAGTATACCTAACATCTGATTTCAACTTGAAATTATCTGTTTAGAGGAGAATAAATTTTATAAGACTGAATCCGATTGAAAATATGGATTTAAATTGATTTATTTGAATTATTTTGGATTTGAACCTTTTTATAAATATTTGACTTTATTTGTAATTATAAAACTCTAATTTAAAATTATAATAAATTTGAGGGGTCTTTTTATAAAAAGTCAAATCAAATCACACAAAACAAAGAATTGAGAATGTTGAGAATTGAAATCTTCTATGTTATTCTTCATTCTCGATTGTTTTTTTTATTTAAAATTTTTTCCCCCTTTTTAATTCTTTCTCATTAAAAGGTGACAAATATTCAAGATAGATTAGTTGAAAATTACAGATAAAAATTTTAAATTTTTGTTTCAGGGTCTAAGATATGTAAATTTGTTTAATTCAATTTTAAACTCGTTTTTATTACGGATCTTGCATTAAAAAATAAAATCAGATTCCACCTTTTAAAGTAATATATGGTAATATTATGTAAATTTCTTGAAGAAAATCTTTTTCCTTGAACCAAGATACGAATACCAGAAGCTTATTCCTCGAATCCCCTATGAATTTTTAATGTGGTTGGCATTTGTATTTCTTCGAAAGAGTTTTTTTTCGCTTTGAATCAGGTGCTAGCTATTGGAGCCTATTTGGATAACCCTATTGGAGCCCTTATCGTTCTTGTCCACTTATGTCTAGTCACTGTAATTCTGTCTCAATTTTGAACAATTCCTTCTGTGTTTTAATTCAATAATGTGGAATTCACACTTATTTTTTCTTGGCACTTCTGATTTCAAGAGTTCTGTTGACAAATTTCAGTTCTGCTTGGGGTGGTCTCTATGCTATTACTTTCAATGCACAAAGGCTACATGCCATTTTTGCCTTGATGGCAGTGACTGCAGGCACTGCAGGAGTTGCTATGGTCGACGTGACGATAGATGCTTGCGTCGCACAAAATAGCATAAGCAATCCTCCCCTTGCTTCCTGCTGACATGCAAAGCTGGTGTGGGTCGAGTCAATCATTTTGAGGGCTTCTGGGGTTCTCTATAGGGCTGGCAACGGACCAGTCCACACGGACTTGGGCGGATCCAAAGTCAGTTCATATGGATTTGAAACCAACTGAGGTTTGTTAAAATTCACTAATTTTTATATTAATTTTGTTTAGAATTTAGTCCGTTAAAATTATATTAGTCTGGTTAAGAGCATATTAAATCCGTTAAGACATATTAAGGTTCGCATATATTTATATTTATTGTTTCTAATAATATGCTAAAGTAATGTCTTAAAATAAATTAATATATCTTATTTATAAAATGATGTTTAAATAGATTTCTAACGGACATCCAACAAGTTTTTTAAAATAGATTTAAACTTTAACGAATTATTTATTAAGATTCGTTGAGTATTTTCAATAAATTTTTAGTAGACTCGGTCTTTTGAGTCCAATAAGCCCTTCCCAGGTTGACAGCCCTGTCTATGGGTGGCCTGCTTAGTCATGCAATTGGATCTCAGGTTGCTTCTGGGTGCTTATTTCTAGTGTTTCTTTTTTCTTTTCTTTTTTTTTTAAAAAAAATCCAAATTCCAAGTTTTTCTCTGACTTCAAACCTCTTTTTTGGCGTCATGGTTGAGTGCTTCGCTTGTTAAGCATTCCTGCTGCACTGATATTTGTAGTTGGTGTAGTGCTGAAGGAGAGACACACACCTAACTTTGTCTATGGACAGGTGAGGTTAATTTGCATGTTTTGGGCTTTCAACTGCATCTCACGGTACATTTATGCTTAAATATTGTTCTGCTGTGATTAGGTTCACCATAAGTTTATGCAAGCTACCCGAAGCATGCTGACCACAAAAGTGCCCTGATGTCTCGTGGCCTTGTTTGTACATGTACTTCTCACTTTCTGTAAGCTTGAGTACCCAGAAGGAATGTTTTGTTGTTATACAGATGCAGATACAGGCCTATCATCTTCGCGGGTATGTCACATCTATTCGACTTTAAATAGCACTGAGAACTAAGTAGTACAAAACTATGTTGGACACTGACACTGAATTCCTCTAATGCAAGAATCAGTTGGCTTCATTTTTTCAATTGGCTCTGCAGTTCTCTTCTTGGAGTGCTCCTGTACTAGAATATGTTGAAAGACTGGATCCATTTCGTAGTTTGCCCTTCTGGAGTAATTTACTTTCTAGTTTTGCTGGAATGGTGGATCTATTCAGTGCTGCGTTTGAACTTGAAATATGGGATTCCTAACTATGTCATTGTTGTGATTATAACTCGGATGATTGGCCAACTGAAGTGGATGCCACTTCTTGTTCTCAGCTCCAAGCGGTGTCCTTTGGGCATAGAAGGCACTTTTTTCGCATTGATTATGTCAATCAACAATGTTGGCTTGCTAACATCATCTTGGGGTGGGCGCTTGTTACTTCACATACTAATGGTTACGCGAAAAGACTTCAGTAACCTCTGCGCTGCCATCTTGGTCCGCAGTGCAATGAGATTATTGCCATTGGTCCTTTTATATCTTGTGCCTGGAAGTGATAAGAATTCTACCATTCTTCCTGCCGACACGTTGACAGAAAGTGGAAACAAAGAAGCTTTTGAATCAGAAACAGATGATATTGAACTGATTTCCTTCAGTCAACAGCAGCTATTGGTGTAAATGGTGGGGTTTAGAAGGTCTAGTTGACTGCGTGCTGTGTGCCTCAGGGTAGCATTGGCAGGTCTATTATTCCGTCACTGCACTTTTCCTCTAATGCTGAAATGTATATTTGGAACCAAGTCTACCGTTGTTCATCTGTAATTAAGTCGGTCCATATAGAGGTTTTTGTAAGAATTATTATAAGTACATGCAAACTGAGATGTCCGTATACCATATTTCGTGCAACTTTTCTGCAAACCGACCGGTAGGCCGTTGTTTTAAGGGCATATCAATATGTGGGAACACTTTAGAACATTATTTTTATTTTGAATTTCATATTTAAATAAGTTACTTATTATTATAATATCAGGTATGATGAATTAGTATTACATTAAATATTAAACAAATAGAGTTTAATATATATATAATAGAAAGATTCATATTTTATTAATTTAAATTTTTGAAATAATCTGATATCCAACTCATTATATTAATCTGATTTAATAGTTTTGAATTTTCCCTATTGTAGTATCAATTTGAGCTCATTATAAGTGAATCACGATTTGCCTTGTGAGGCAAACCTTTGTACTTTAACTTCATCAAGTTTCTCCAATGATGGTAACCTTGCAGGTCCGGATAAGATGAGATGCTGATTGTGTGTTCTTAAGCATTAATACCCCGTTTGGATTAGAAACTGGGATGCCACTTGTGTATGGATGTCAACATTTGGTTGGTCAATGAAGATTTGCAGCTTGTTTCCTGACAAAAACGAACTTGAAAATTGGTCTGAGATGAGTCTTTTCAACCACTGATAATTTTCTTTTTAGGGCCCGTTTGGTTCGATTTCGGCTTTAAGAATTGTGGAATCATGAGAATTGAGTGATTCTGGGAAATTGAAGGAATTAAAGGAATTAGATAATTTCAGTGTTTGGATGAGTATTTACTGTAGGGAATTGAGAATTGGTCAATTCCTAAATTCTAAATTTCATTGTTTGGTTGACAAATGGAATTGATCAATTCCATAAGTTGTTAAATTCATGTGTTTAGTTGACGTAGGAATTGAGAATTAGCATATTACATAAAATATTAATTTATATATAAATTAATATAGAAATATAATAAATTTAATTTAAAAATTTGTAATTATAGAAATATATGTTAACTAATAATTATTATTTAATATAATATTATTATTTTCATGTAAAATAATTTTTTAAAAAATAGTTTCTTTCTTATCATATTTTATTTGTAAATAATTAGAAAAGTATAATAATGTTGTATTAAATATATAAAAATAATAAAAATAATAAATATTTTAAAAAGGTCAAAAAAAGACAGACTATGTAAGTAACTTATTATAATCAATTACAAATTTATTTAATATAATTTTGTTATTATCTTCTAAAATAAGTTGTTATTATTTTCAGCATAAACTTATGTGTAATGCTATCAAATAGAGAATTATATATGCAGAAGAGCAGGCCTCACAGTCAATATCTCTAGCACTTTCTAATGCCTTGCTGTAAGAATTGTCATAAAAGGATGTCTATTTCATATACAAATTAACACCAGAAGTCTCCACATCACTATTTGCAATAGATTCATCTTTCAGAATATGCCTTCGATAATGAACAAGGATGAGCAGAGCAATTAGGCTGCTATTTGCCAGAAGTCAAACGAGATCGGGTACGCTCACTTGCCGACAAAAGCCCCGATGAGGTACTCTGCAGCCTCTCGTGTCCTCGCCGTTGCCCTCGGCGTTGACGGCACGCCTCCCATTGCCACCTGTCGGCCTCCTACACACTAAGACCACAGTGGGGACACCTCAGAATCTGGATCGATGACGAGAATTGGAGATCTCGAGGTCTTTTGGGGACGAAGGGCAAGATCTGGGACAGATCGAGATGGGGGACGGGGGACGGCGGATGGGGGATGGGAGGAGGACGATGATTACCCTGGAGTAGCTCACGAGCTCAAATCGAAGGAGGACGATGAGCTCGGCACTGAAGCAGCTCACGAGCTTTAATCGAAGGAGGGAGGAGGACGACGACCTTGGCGCTGGAGCAGCTCACGAGCTTGAATCGAAGGAGGACGATGACCTCGGCTAGAATCGTGGGAAAGCAAGGAAAGGTGCAAGGAAATGACAGGGAAAACAGAGAAAAGGAGAAATTTGGCGGTGGGACCCACCGCCGAATTCCTCCGGAAACGGTGTTTTCCTTTGGTTTCGTTGGGGAAAAAAATCCGGAATCGAGAGCAACTGTAATCGTGGGATTCCCTTAATTTCGGTTCGTGGGAATCGAACCAAACACGGGAATTGAGGGAATTGGCTCTCTCAATTCCCTCCATTCCCCCGATTCTGGGTTCAGGGAAATGAACCAAACACACCCTTAAGGGAATTGCTTTTTGCATATGTTATCATGATATTGTCATAATTACCTTTCACAACTCTCATCAGAAGATACAAAACATCTCACTTTCTCATTTATAGATGCAATTATTAAATATTTTGGAATTTTGTAGAAAGGGTCATGAAGAAACTTTGTAGAGTTTATGAACTTGCTATCAAGAGCTTCCTTATGTTTATATTTTTATGTGATTTATCTTTTTTTTAATAACAGTGATATTTATCTAGAATTAATGTGTAGTGCTAAATATCGATATCCATCTCAATTTACGTTATAAAAAAAGAATAGAAAGGAAAAAAATAGCATACAAGAGTTTTATGTGACGAAGACGATCTGGAGGATATTGTATTAATGAGAAAAGAAAAAGAAGATTACAACGATGAAGGCGAAATTCCAATATCACTAACTCTTACAAAAGATTAAATAGCCTAGCCGTCACAAGACGTTTTGAGAGTATCGATTTATGTCTCTCTCTCACTCAATATTAAATTCTTACATGAATAAGATATTTATAGATATAGCCTAATTGAGTTTGAGTCAAAGTAAAAGACTGACTCAAATAAGACTTTTACTAATTCAAGTCTTCTAGTAGAAGATAGATTCAGATAAGGATTAGGTCTGCTAAATTACTTTCTAATATAATTAAAACTCTCCAGAAAATTCGGATTTGAGACACAATTAACCCAATAATCTCCACATTGACTCGAATCATCTTATTCTTTGAATTTGAATCTTTAATAGATGTTTTTGTCATTACCTCATGAGATAGGATCAATGACCTTGAACATTGATCAAGTCCAAATAGAAATTGAACTTGTCAATTGGAATCACCTTCGTTAACATATCTACAGAATTTCTTGAAATATGAATCTTTTATAAAGAAATCTCGCCGTCTTCAATAATGTCTGGAATAAAGTAAAATCAGACATCTATATGCTTTGATCTGACTTAGTACATTTAGTTATTCGCAAAGTGTATGATACTCTGATTGTCGTAAAAGATAGGAAAAATATTTTGAGAAAAATCAACTTTACTCGCTAATCTTTTTAACCATAGAGTTTCTTTGACAGCTTTTGTAACTATCATATACTCAGACTTTGGTATAAATAATGTCGTAGTTGATTGTAAGGTACACCTTTAACTAATAGGCCCTCCACAAATAGTGAAAAGATAACCAGTGAGGGATCATCGTCGATCAAGGTTTCTAACATTGTCTAAATCGACGTCGCCAATAATTTTGGCATCTTGAATTTCGGATAATTTCACCAAGTCCCAAGTATAGTTTTTTTGAAGTAAATCCATCTCTTCATTCATAACAGCTTGCCACTGAGAAGAATTATTATCCTACATTGCTTCTTTATAGGAAGAAAGATCACTATTATCAGTAACTAAATCAAAAACTACTATATCTTCAAAACCATACCTTTTGGGTGATTATATATTTCTTTGAGATCTTCGAAATGGAGTTTTCTTAGAAATTTGATTTTTAGAATTTTTTTTAGAGTTTGGCATACTTTTAATATCTTTTTCTGAAGGAACTATATACTCCACCTCTACTTACATTATATCACTGAGACCTTTCTTGAGATATTTTAACATAACATTTTCATCAAATACTACGTCTCTCTCAATAATTATTATATTAGAAATAGTAGGATTTCACAAACGATAGTCCTTAACACCTTTGGCATAACTTAGAAAAATACACTTTTTAGAATGTGCATCTAACTTATCCTTAACAACATGCACATAAGCAGGGTAATAAAAAATCTTTAAAGAAGAATAATTTGCAGGTTGATCAGTCTATACCTCTTCAGGAGTCTTGTAATTAATGACTATTTAAGGAGAGTGATTCACAATAAAATATATTGTATTGACTGCTTCTGCACAAAAATCTTTATAAAGATTAGCTGTACTAAACATACTACGTGCTTTCTCCAGTAAAGTTTTGTTCATCCTTTCAACCACACCATTTTATTGAGATTTTTCTGGGAAGGTAAAGTGGCGTTCGATGCCTTCATCTTCACAAAATTTGAGAAATTCTGTTGATTTGTACTTTCCGCCATTATCACTTCTGAGGTATTTGATTTTTCTGCCAGTCTTTTTTTCAACTAAAGTTTTTTATCATTTGAAAATAGAAAACACTTCATCTTTATGATGCAAAAAATAAATCCACACTTTTATGTAAAACCATCAATAAAATTGACAAAATAATGAGCACCAGATTTTGATGGAATAAGAGAACATTACACATCAGAATGAATATAATCAATTAAGCCTTTAGTGCAATGAGTACTAATGTTAAACTTTATCTTGGACTGTTTACCATAGAGACAATGCTCACAGAAATCCAATTTGTATGAGTTGAGGCCTTTCAGTAATTTTCTTTTATTGAGATCAATTAAACCTTACTCACTCATATGACTGAGACACATATACCATAAGTGGGTCATATCATAAAAAAAAGTCTAAGAAATTATTGCTTCACCTTCAACAATTTTTCCTACTAACTCATACAAATTTTTATACTTTAGGCCCTTTATCACTATCAATAAATCTTTAGCAACCTTAATAACTCCGCCTTCAGTAGAATACTTATAACCAGTAGAATTCAAAGTACCTAAAGAGATCAAATTCTTTTTCAAATCAGGAATATGTCTAACATCAGTAAGAGTTCTAATAATATTATCAAACATTTTAATTTTGATTATTCCAATTCCAATATTTTTGTATAGATTATTATTACCCATCAAAACTAAACCACTATCATAAGATTTGTAGTCTTCAAACCAATCCTTATTAGGACACATGTGGTAAGAATAACCAAAATCAAGAATCTAACTATCATGGTAACGATCAAAATTAGAACTAATAAAGAGAATATTACCATAATCATATCAGAACTCCCCTCAATAATTGATACTTGTTCTTTGGCTTACTCTTTAGACTGAGATTTTCTTTCTTTCTTTGTTTTGAGCTTCCAACACTCTTTAATTACATGTCCCATCTTTTTACAATACCTGCAACTTATTTCTTTGAATTTGGATCTAGAACGATCTGTTTTTGATCTTTGTTTGATACGACCTCTGACAATCAATGCTTCTGAGTGTGATATATCCCCTTCAATCTTTTTTAAATATTCACTAGATAGAAAGACAGTAGAAATATAGTCAAATTGTAAATTCTTGCTATATATGAGAGTAGTCTTTAAATTCTCAGGAGAATGAGGTAAAGACAATAATAAAATAATTGTCTTATCTTTATCTTCAATTTTAACATCAATGCTTAATAATTGAGAGACTAGTTTATTGAAAGCATTAAAATGATCAACTATATTCGTACATTCTCTCATTCAAGATTTGAAAAGCTTCTATTTTAAGTAAACTTAATTTGAGATAGACTTACTCATATATTATTTCTCCTGCTTTTTCCATACCTCTGAAGGTGATGTTTTATCAAGAAATGGATAGAGTATCTCATCGGTAAGACTGAAGATGATTGTGCTATGTGCACCAGCATTCTGGTTTTTTCAAATACTTTTGGTGACATCTTCAGACTTGATGTCCTCCAATGTATTTCTCAACCCTTGTTGAATAAGAATTACACGAACTCTTGCTTACCAAATAGGAATCCTTACTTTCCATTGAATTTCTTTATATTGAACTTCATAGTAGACATGTCGAATCAAGTTCTAATGCTACTTGTAATGCTAAATATCAATATCTACCTCAATTTACGATGTAGAAGAAGAATAGAAAAAAAGAAAAATAGTACACAAGAGATTTATATGGCGAAGATTATCTGAAGGATATTGTATTGATGAGAAAAGGAAGAGAAGATTACAACGATGAAGGCGAAACTCCAATATCACCAATTCTTACAAGAGACTAAATAGTCTAGTCATCACAAGACGTTTTGAAAGTATCAATCTATGTCTTTCTCTCACACTCAATATTAAACCCTTACATGAATAAAATATTTATATATATAGCCTAATTGAGTTTGAATCAAAGTAGAAGACTGATTCAAATAAGGCTTCTACTAATTCAAGTCTTCTAATAGAAGATAAATTCAAATAAGGATTAGACCCACTATATTATTTTCTAATATAATTAAGACTCTCCGGAAAATCCAGATTCGAAATACAATTAAGCCAACATTAATGAACATGACACAAAGATCATTAACAATGTGTTGTTTCATCAATTCTGTTCTTTGTGAAAAGCAATGATCTCTTTGTATTCATTTTCTTTCTAAAGACTATTATAGTATCCTGTCTTTATGGGTTGATGGAGGAACAAGCACATATCTATTGGTGAGAGACATCAAAACGTCATACCTGTTTGAGAGTTCAATGAACAAGGTGCAAGGTAATCTTATGTTGAGTTTTGTGGCAAGCTGTATGTTACTTGGTCTTCAGAAAGGTTGAATATGAAGTTCTCCACAACCAGTGAACCACCTTTCTGACCTGGCAGCAAGACTTGCACATGTTTTATTCCATGCACACAAAATTTTGAAACAGGGAGATTCCATCCAGCTTTCAGTAATCAATATTGTACCGTACTAAATTACAACTGTTTAATCAAGATTAATCAATTTGTGACTCTTCTGTGCATGTGATTACATAGCTTCAGTTTTTGTAGTATTTCAAACTTCATTTCTCTAATATATATGTTTTTCAGTAACCCTTCTAACATCCATGAATTGAATATTGTCCAAAGCAATTTGTTTGACTTGAAGCATAGCCAAACTATCTGCTTCAATTCAGCAAACTCCCTGGAGATAATGAACATGCTTGGTCTGAAAAATTTGCGTAAAATTTTTCAGAAATTTCGGCTCAAGCCTAGCATCAAAGAATCCAGGCTGGTCTCAGGCGTGGCCATTATGAACGAAAGGAACTTATGTTAATTGATGTTTCATATATAAATTCTCATTGTACAGAATGTACCTCAAACTCAAAGATGCTGACAAACCTTGCTATCTCCTTCAGCTTGAGGATTCATTCCAAGCCTGGCAGTTTTGGGAGGACTTCTCAAACAGCAACTCATAAATTGATTATGTTTTTTTCTTTTTTATTTTTGCATAAAGAGACATTCTATTTCTTCCCGTTCAAGCATTCTGTTTGCATTAGGCTGAAGCCTTTGGTTGCGTTTCCCTTTTCCCTGTCAATTACGATAACAATATTGTACTACAAATTGTTTGCTTGCTCACCCATCCACGACTGGAACATTCCCAGCATGATATGTCTGGCTAAACTAAGATTTTAAGTTTTCGGTGGACGTCCACTGACAGAAACATATTTGCAATTGCACATTTGTTCAGGGGTATACATGCAAAATTAAACTATGGGCCTATGGTTGGATCCCATGGCCCCGCCAGATACTAGTACTAATGGGAATTCTCTTATAGGCAAGTTCCACCTCGTCTGTCCATGGCCATGCTCTCCACAAAAATAAAATAAAATAAGAAAAGGGTGGAATCGTTTGCTCTCAATGATCAGTTTGCCTCTAAACAACTATTTATGTTTTTTTTTTCCACTAAAAAACTATTTATTTTTTCATTTATTTCATCCTTTTAAGGTTACGTTGTTTCCATCTCTTTCACTCGGTACTTGACAGGTAGAGTGGATCGGTTGATGTAAAATTAGATAATATCTTTATGATAAAATGGATAAAATTCCAAAAGTAGAGAAAGACGGGCGACCAAAAAGCATATCATATATTTCCTTTCCCTTTTTTCTAAATATTTTTTCGAGAAAAATAAATAATTTAAGGGATGTTTGCGTTGCTAAAAATTGATGTCATGAAAAATTAAATTTTTGGGACTTAAAAATGTTAAAATTTTAATATTTTTTGCCTCTTTGATTTCAAAAATTTAAAAATTCTGAATTCTTAAATTTTTTTTATTTGGTTAGAGAATTTTAATTTTCTAAATTTTAAAATATTTGAGTCAATCACCTGTTAAATACTAAATATTTAAGAAGTATTTTAAATATCTAAAATATTTTAATTAGTCAAAATTTTATATTAATTATTAAAATATATAAAATATCTGAAATATTTTAGAATATTTTTAAAAAATATTTTTTATTTATTAAAAGTTTGAATATTATTTGAGATGGCATGTGACTCATGCGATCTAAAATTTTTTTCCTAAACATTAATTTCTGTCCAATTTAATTTAAAATCAAAATCCTTAAGATGGAAAATTTTATTTATCTAAAAATTGTTTACACAATAAATATTAAAATTTTTAATTAAATTTCTACTTAATTTTCCTGCAACAACAAACGTGTCCCAACATTATCCACGAAGAGGGGTAGTTGGCGTCCAGCTCAGCGTCCGCGTACCAGAATCCAGCGGCGCATCTCCACCGGTGTCACATGACGCGTTCTAACGGCCGCCACAACCAGCACAAGGTTCATGACCCACACACAAAAAGGCAAAACATTTTAAAATACGTATTTTTGTAAAATAATAATAATAATAATAATAATTTCACACTGTTTTTCTTCCCAGCCTTGCTTTTGGTTGTTTTTTATTTATTTCGAATATTTCAGTTCTATCTTTTGCTTATTTAAAATTTTGCTTCATTTACACAATTAATTTTTTTTTATTCAACCAACTTCAATACAAACAGCAAGAGAATTTTAGGAATCCGAGATAATCTCGTTTTAATATAATATTTTAAATTTATAATTAATTTTCATTAAAATTAATTATTCTGATTATAAAATAAGATGATCTCAAATTAAACGCTGAAGAAATTATGCTGGCGAAACTCAAATTTGCTCTTTCGAAACTGTTGGGGCAAATTAAACAAATTAATTGTTAAAGGCCGTACAGGCGTTGAGTTAGGGAAGTACAGCATTGACTTCTCTGAAGCTGATTTCTGAAATTTATTTGCATTTATTTGCCGTTGACAAATGAAGTCTAATTACGAAAGAGATCCAGCCATAAAATAATCGAACAATTGCTAAATAAATATTAATACTGGATATTGTCGATTATTTTTAACCGTATATTGTCAATTATTGAAATCCAATTTAAACCTAAAACATTTTAAAACGTCGGTGTGACAGGTCAAAGTAGGGCTGTGGGTCCCATTTTTTTAAGGCCAGAAAGTATTTTCCACGTAATTTCATTGCGGATAAATCCACTCAAAAAGAAAAAAAGACGACCGAACGGAAATTTTGGACACGTGCGGAAAAAATCCACACGGACAGCTTCCGAAAACCCCAAATTACCCCTCCCGTTCGTTGCCTGCAAATTGTTTTATATACTACTAAAATTACAAATAAACACCATTTTTTTTTCTTCTGCTTTCTCTCCACTTGCGGATTCTTCCACTCTTCTTCTTCTTCTTCTTGGCAGCTTCGCAGCTCCTCTGCTACCAATAACTAGGTTTCGGGTTAGGGTTTTCGGAGCTTCGATCAGGATCGCGTGTTTGGGAGGGCGGAGTCGATGGTTCGGATGCCAAATTTGGGGCAGTTCCGCCCCAAAACTCAGCCAGGCGGGAAGGCCGCGGCGGCGAAGCCGGTGGCGGTGAAGATGGAGGTGGATGACTCTTTGGATGAGGAGCCCGGCCATCTTAGCAAGAGGTCGAAGCTCGCCGGAGCTCCGCAGCAGGTGGATCTCTTTCTGTTTTTTTTTTTTTTTTGTTTTCTTTCAAATAATTTTTTTCTTTTCGGTCTTCGTGGCTGAGAAATTTTCGGTATCCGTGCTTCCGGAGCTATTTATTGGATCTTGAATTGGAATTGTGCATAAAGCTGTGATTTTGATGGTTGGAATTTTTTCAAATAGATTTTTAGCTTTTGGCTCTGGCTTGTTGTTAGATAAGTGATTTGATTGGTAGTAATTTTTGGATTTCGAACGCCTTAACCTTTCCTCGAAGTTTTTGTTTTTCTGTTAGTTTTACTAATACATGTCGACTTTCTTAAAGAAAAAGTGGTTGTTTTGGTTAGATGTGGTGCGAGGCCCATGGAGTTATTTTGTTTTGTTTTTTATTAACATCAAGTTGCTTGCTTTATTACATAATTTTGAGGAAATATTTCTTAGTTACTTGTTTTTCCTTTGTAATTTTCCATTCCAAACATTAGATATTATTTCTTTTTTTCATGTGTAGTTGGGTCGGTTCTTTTCGAATGATGGGCCAAGACCTCTTACCAGTTTGATTCTTCCGTAGTTTGCAAATGTCTCTTGTTTAATTAACTGAGTATTTGGTACTTAAAACATCTGTTCCTGCTCTGGAACACAAGCAATAGACATTTATCCTAAAATTGGTCTTTTTCTCAGAAGGGAGTGAAATCTTTATTAGATTTTGTTGTTGGATGTTGAGTTTGACTTCAATTTATTCTTTGTAGCCTTAAGTGTTCTAATGCATATGGTTCTATGGAAATTCACGTAGGTAAAAATTTTCTAAATTTTTATTTTCGAGTTATTTCTTAAAGTGTTCACCTTTTCTATTTGTGTATACTGTGTGCTACAGAAGTGGGGTGCTGGCGGTGGTATGGTCTCATCCAAGGCTGTCCAGTATGATTTACTCAAGGAGCCCAGCCCATTGGGACTACGTCTGAAAAAGAGCCCCTCTCTATTGGATCTGATTCAGATGAGGCTTTCTCAAGTGAATTCTGCTGCCACATGCGTCACAAGTAGTGGGAACTGTGAGGATGGGAAAAGGAAGGAACTTAAATCTATTGCTGGTCCAGCCAATACTGACAAGCTGAAGGCTTCAAATTTTCCTGTATCATTGTTGAGGATTGGGACTTGGGAGGTACATAATTATGTTTGGCAACTACCTTTATTTGTTTTCTTAATCTTTTTTTATACAGGATAATTTTTGTGTTGAATATAGTATTGA
Source organism: Trichopus zeylanicus subsp. travancoricus (assembly GCA_005019695.1). NCBI lineage: Eukaryota > Viridiplantae > Streptophyta > Magnoliopsida > Dioscoreales > Dioscoreaceae > Trichopus > Trichopus zeylanicus. The sequence continues at coordinate 487,595 of RXID01022135.1, forward strand.
CTGTGTCAATCAGAACTTGCTTAATGCCAGACAATTAGCTATCCTGCAAAGAACATCTCGAGCCTTTGATTGCCCATTAAATAGGTGGATAATTAAAAAAAACTTGATATAGTGTTGGTCATGGTTGTTTATTAAAGCATGCAATTGATCATGGGTGCTAAAATCTTGGTTGATTCTAGCAAGCAGGGAACTTCGATAATTAGATATGCTGTTGGCTTTTTGTTCCTTGCTAAACTGATTTTCATATTGTCACTGATGGAAATCTATTTTCAAACAGTGTGTCTCAAGATATGAAGGTGATATAGTAGCAAAGTGCTACTATGCAAAACACAAGCTTGTTTGGGAAGTCCTTGAAAGCAGTCTAAAGAACAAGATTGAGATTCAGTGGTCAGATATAACAGCTCTAAAAGCAACTTGCCCTGAGAATGGGCCAGGCACTTTGGATTTAGTGGTATGGTGTTAAATTTAATCGTATTGTGTGAGGTGTTTTTCATAATCCCTGTTGTCTTATACTATTTTGTACTCTTTTGTTCAGTTGGCAAGGCAGCCTCTATTCTTCAGAGAAACCAACCCTCAGCCCAGAAAGCATACCTTGTGGCAGGCAACTTCAGATTTTACTGGCGGGCAAGCAAGTATTCACAGGTATGGCCTCATCTTCATAGTTATTCATGTGAACTTCCACTTGTTCATGGGTTCTTGCAAACATTATTGTTGTCCTTGTGATGTTTTTGAGGATCTCTAAAAGATGCTATTTTTCCTGTCACTTCATTTTGATGCTTCGGAGAAATAAACAAAATTTACCATGTAAATAAAAAGAAGTTGCTTTAACATTGCCCGATTTTGCATGTGAAATTCTTCTCATTAATTGCGAAGCTGTTATATAAGCCTCCTAAAATAGAGGCAAGTGCATTCTGGAATCTTAGAAGTGAAGATTGAAAATTCATGATGTTTGAAAGGACTTGCTAAACTTCCAATTGGTAAATTAGGAGGCAATTGCCAATTCTGCAATTGATCATATTTGAAAGCAGAATCATGGTTTTTCATTTTTCTTCCATTGAAATATTACCAACATTTATTAAATGACTACAGTAAGATTTCACAGACATGAAAGTGGACTTCTCTGTTTTGTCGTGTGTGAGTTCTGAAATGATATGCTAGAATTAGTTAAGTTAAACAAGGATTCAAATCTAGTTCATTCTCTTAGGGCATGCTGTCAGACGTTTATAAATAAAGAGGCACTTGTTTTGAGGAATCATATTCTATTTACTGCTTTTATTAATCCATTTTTAAAATGATGGTTTTACAACTATAAGTTCTGATAAAAAATATTCTTTTATGCATCTTTTTTTGCAGGGAGTCTGCAATTTAATTATGCAAATTCAATTATGCAAATGACTATAGAACGAAAATTCTGCAGTAGGTACTGATTCCTATATAGATAGCATTATTGGTGGTAGGCATCCTGAGCTAACTTCCCATTTTTCAAACAGCGATTATGGCAAACTGTAACTTGGTTGATTGAGTAGGATATTGGTTCTTCTTTTAAACCTCTCTCAAAGAACAACCTTTTCAGTTAACAAATGATAATGATTTTCCTGGGTCATAGTAGGAATTATGTAAATTGAAATTATTAACTGAGTCTTCCTATGTCTATCTTTGGGCTTTGGAAGCCAATCTCAAATTCATTTTCTGCTTGATATGATTCAATATTTATAGCGATAATTGTGGAGAACCTTGTTTGCAGGAGACATCTTTTACAGTGTCCACAAGGCTTATTAAATAAGCATTTTGAAAAGCTTATCCAGTGTGATCCTCATCTAAACTCACTGAGCCGGCAGCCAGAAATCATTTTAGAAGCTCCATATTTTGAACCTCGGTGCTCTGTTTTTCAGGATCAAGATGATGGCAAATGCCATTCTTTTGACAATCTGAATGAAGACTTCAAGCCTTCCTTTTCAGGATTCCTTGAAGCTGGATCACCTTCTATTGCACCATCAACATCAAGTAAGAGCACATTAAGGGATCCAGTTGCTGGAGCACCAAATCACATGCGAAGAGAAACTCCTTCACCTAGCTCGGGTAAGATTAAGACTTTTAATCTTCAGATTCTCACTTTTCCTGAAATGCTTGAGTTATGCTATCACTTGTGATTTTTTTTTGGCATTGGTTAGAAGAAAATATTTAGTTGTCCTGTATTGTTTGAGTTATTCTTGTTATAATAATAAGTGTAACAACATCTCGAGTATTGGTTTGGTGGTGTACTCACCATTCATATCTGAGAGGTTATGTGTTTTGAGTCTTGCTGGCCTTGCTCTACCAAAAAAGGAATATGACTGTGAAAAGAAGGCTTTATTGTTTCATCATGTGTTGTATGCTGCAATTTGCACAGCAGGTCCTCTCTTATTTCAGTATCAATGAATTTTATTAGAACTACATGAAAAAGTAACTGCAGCCTTTGCTGGTTTTTCGCTGTACTTTATCCTCTTAGTTGATGCTTGGGTGCAATTCCATTTTAGTTACTTATACCATTCATTTTACAGGCATGGATTCTCGAGCAATTGAAGAAAATGCAAGCATTGAAGCAGAAGAGACAAAGGAGCATTGCTTTTGGGATCAACTTAAGATCCCTGGTATAAAACCATCTGTGTCAATGAGGGATTTAGCAAGTCACTTGGAACAATGCATATCTGAGCAGATGAGTTCAGGCAAGCCTATTGATGGATTACCAAGCAAAGATGTGCTGGAAGAACTAACACAATATCTCCTTAGTGATACCCAAGTTTCATCTGCATCTGATGATGAACTCTCCCTCATGTCAAGGGTCAGCTCTCTTTGTTGCTTGCTACAAAAGGATGGCGCAAGCGTTCAAACTCTTAATACAAGTTTTGGTGATGAGGACGAATCACAGTTAGCAAAAGATTTGGCATTGGAGAGGAAGCCACCGTCTGATTTTTCAATTCCAGAGGCAGACAGAAACGAACTTGCACCATTCAAGCAACCAAGTATCCCTAGAAAAGAGTCCTTTGGTGAGCTACTGATGCATCTCCCTCGCATAGCTTCAATGCCACAGTTCTTATTCAATATTTCCGAAGACACCGAGAGTGAAGCCAGATAACTGATCTTAATCCTTGTGTATAAATTGTATCCGATGGGTATCCCGCTGTACATGTGTGTGCATCTGTTTAGGTTGGTTTTGATGCTTGGTACATATTGAGTTTTTCTTCTGTAAAATGTAAAAAGAGATAGAAATGGAGTCAGTATTATGGTTTTCAAAAAAGAAGTATATGTATAGGTAGAGCTGGAAAGGGATTCCGATATGTTTGGATGTTGATATCAACATGTTTGCATCCGTTTTAATTGAGCCAATATGAATACGATTATAAAATGGTATCTTAAATTTATACCCATATCTGGTATATTTGGATATGAATATAGATCAAATTAAGCAGTAGCTTCTTAATTCCTCAAAGTGTTATCTAACTAACAGAACGTGCTGGAATCCCAAAGAAAAAAAGAACACCATAAGCATACACAATTAAACATCCATCCACTTTAAATTATTGTTTTGCATAATTAAGCTCCAAGTAAAGCACAAATTCAATTCATCCATCCACCCATCGACGCATAAATATTAAAAAAATCATAGAAATTGAAAATTCAACCATTAGCATCACAATAAATCATAGTTAACTTCTGTCCTCCTAACTTCTGTCCTCCCCATCCACATCACTTAGTTTTGAAAAAAAACTTAAAAACTAATCTTGGGGGGTAATGCTTTTCTTTCACAACCTAATTAGATGTTTTTATAGGAAAGTGATAATAAAATCAATAGACACTAAGTAAATCGCTAAACGATGACTTAATAATTTATGTTACTAATTAATAATAGTTTAAATGGTAAATTTTTGTAGAATGTCTAGGCAACTGTCTTTTGACTATATTGCTGCTCACCTTTAAAACTTCAATTTGGTGAAATTCCCCTTACAATATCCATGTCTATAGATTGGCTAGTTCCTCCGCGTTTGTATATTGTATTCAAATAGTACTTCAGCCGGAAGACAATATTTTTTGGTGTTCTATGAAATTTCATGTTGTTGAAGGGGGTATATGCAAAAAGGTCCAAAATTCAAATATCCAACGGCTCTCCCTAAAATACCAGTACTTGTACGCGGCGACACCATTCTTCCTAGAAAAAACCGGAGAGTGGGCTGAAATGAGGGGCAGGGAATTTCGGATTAGGGTTAGGGTTAGGGTTTGGGATTGGATTGCAACCATACATCGGATTCCTCTGGCCCTGGCTCCCCCTTTTTTGGTGCATTTTGATCGATTACCTGTACCTTTCTCCCTTTCCCGGGAGAATTGGCGATTGGACGTCTCCGGAAGATAGGAATTTGGGAATTTGGGGTGCATTCGGTGGTGCCTGGAAGAAAATACTAGATTCGTATGTTTGATGGGCTTTGCGGACAATTTGTTCTTATATCTCGCTGCGGATTTGTTTGGTTACTAATTTAATTGGTTTCCTGGAGTTTTGTAGGTTTTTTTTTGGGTGGATTTAGGAAATTATTGCAACGCAATTTGGGGATGTGTGTTCTTTAATTGATCGATGGTGCAGCAGATCGTTCAGGTTCTTCTTTTGTGCCCCAAAAGGTGAAATCTTTTTCTTTGTAAACCATTTTATTGGATTTCTTACAAGCTCTCTGAGATTCCATTTCTTTGCTTGTTTTCATTGTTTATAAATTTTCAAAACATGTCATGTATGTTCTCTACATGAATAAGGGAAATAAGCAGTTTTATACTGATTTTGATTTTTACATTTGACATATAAAAAATGTACCCTGAAATTCGAGACTTGGTTTGGCAAATTTGTCAATTGTTGTTGTAGTCATTTTGGTTGGACAAGTCTTGGCAACAGAAATTGTTTACCATATCAAAGGAATTATTTTACATTCAAAATCTCAAAAATAAGGAAAGATAAAATTGAAGATGAGGATTTCTGAAAAACCATTTGTACTCGTGTAATTGACCTTGATCTAGTGTTGAATAATTCCAGCGACCATAGGTTTGATTATCTCATTTTTTTCCCCCAAAAATTTATCTCGTACTACATTGGATGATTTGTTATCATGTGATTTCTGTCTTAGGTTCAAATCAATAGCTACATAGACGATTTGCAGTATGGACTCTTCAGAGGAAGAAGATGAGATTTGTGCTGCACTTGAAGCTCAGTATATGGAGGAAGAAGATGAAATATCTGCTTTGCAAGAAGCCCTGTCAAACCAATACTTTATGATGGAGAAACTTCACAATGAATTAGAGGAGGAAAGAGAGGCTTCAGCAACTGCAGCCAATGCCGCTCTATCCACAATTTTGCGGCTTCAGACAGAGAAGGCAATCGAGAAGATGGAGGCATGCCAATACAGACGAATGACAGAGGAAAAGTTGCTTCATTTTGAAGAGTATTTGACGAAACTCGAAGAGGATTTGCGACAGAAAGAATCGGAAAATGCTTCCCTCAGGAATCTTCTCAAAGGTTGTAAGTTCAGGTTGTGTAATATTGATGTCCATGACCTTGACACTGAAGGAATGAGAACTTTAAAGAAGTCATCTGCCATGATCAAGAAGACAAAAATCTTCAAAAGAAACTTCTCTTCGCCTCATCTTCAAGTTGGTCAGTTGCACAATGAGATTGAGGTCACCGATGGAGCCAGCAGCGGACAATTGATATTGAGGCAAGATGGATATTGCAGCATTAACCTTAAAGGGAAACATAAGATAGGTGAAAACCCTGACTTCTTTAGGGAATTTATACTAGAGTGTGATTCTGATTCAAAACAAGCTGAAGAAGGGCAAGAAAAAAAGTGGACTAAGGTTGTCAATGGAAATCCTTGTGAATCAATTTTAGCAAATAAAAAGCTTCCAAAAAAAGTGGCAAGAGATCCTGTGATCACAGGAGAGGAGTCCTCTTGTTTATGGTATTCAACTGTGAGTGGTGAAGATACAAGGATCTTGTTAAATGGTGAAGGTGCTTCATGCCAGCCTTGTCGACCCAAAGATTCAGAGAATCCTTCAGAGTCTGATTCAGTTAGCTGTTCATTCTCCATGCCCGAGTCAAATGAAAACCTGGTCAATTCTATTAGTTTCCACGACATATATGAAGTTCCTGAGGATCTGAAAGAAGGCAAGCTTCCTGAAAATTTGAACCAAGAGTCCATCAAAATCAAGAACATCACCAAGCCTGCTTTTTCACCAGAAGAAGCCATGGATTGCATTCTCAAAGATGATGACTTGCTAAATAAAGCATTCACTGTTTCTTATAGTGGGAACAACAAACTAAAGAAGGCACTCTCCATGAACCAGAGGAAGATGTTATCAATGCCTATGAGAACTGCTTCCATGAATTATCACATCAAGAATCCTAGTAGGAATCAAATTGCTGAGTTTTTTACAGGTTTTGAACAGCTTCAAAGCCAACTCCAACATCTTGAGAAGGAAGATACCGATGGAGGCAAAGAGCAGTTAAAGGTGTTGAAGGAGATATACAAGCAACTTAATCTGATAGAAACAAATATAAAGACATCAAGTTTAAGAAAACTGATCATCGATTAGATCCGACATTAGTCTCAGTCATGGAGCTATGACTTGAATACTTTTCAGAATCTCCTTTCTATTAATTAATAAGTTTTCTCAATATTATAATACAATTTGGTCAAACAATTGGGTAACTGTATGCAGTTTCCTGAAAAAAAATTTTCTGACACACATTTTATTATCAACAGGCAGTTATGTCCTTTTCAAGGTGATATTGTTTTGCAGTAGCATCTGAATCACAATCTTATCTGTATATCCTCCGCAAATTTGTCCCCTGCAGATTTGCAGAAAAAGGCACAAGGAGGTGAATAATATCTCAGTTACAATTTTAGTATCTTCAATGACTTGATCAGAGAAAATTTATCCAAGAAAAAAATGGCCAATCTCTACCAGAGAAAAAAAATGTCCAGATACAAGACATTTTTATAGTGTTTTACTGTTGACAGTAATTTAACCTTGTATATGAAATGTTAGTGTTTGTTACTTGCTCATGTATATATTTTAATGATTCCCTCGCTTATGGAGTAAATATTTCTGTTGATCTCCAGTATATGCATTTGTTTTATTGCCATCCAAATATATAATATTGGAAAATTCCCAAAATATATGAATATTTATCTATTGGAGTTTCAAAAATGTTTTATAATGACCAGAGGTTCAGAACAATGTGAGATCTTACCATAGGAAAGTGTTCGGTTTTTTAGCATATGACACCCTACTTTATGTCAAATTTGTGGGAAGCCCTACATTTTAATTATTGTATTAAGAGAACCCTTTTTTCTAGTCTTTTGTAGATAATCCCTGCTGTCAGCTGCCATGTGTGTCTTTTTCATACAATAAACAGAGGAGATGAGCTAAGATCAACCAAAATTTGGAAATACAAGAGTAACATTTTGAAAAATCACAAATGTCTATTATTAGGGGTTATGAAGTAGTTATCAAGATTCTAGTGCTTGTTTATGTAATTGTTGTGAGAGTTTCTTTTAGCAAAGTAATTGTTGTGAGAGTCATGTGAGATTTAAACTTGTTAAATGCAGTTATAACTTGAAGTTCTTTGTAAAATGAAGAGAGAAAATAGAGAAAAACAAAGTGATACTCCATTCTCAAAATGTCAAAGACTTGCAGGCAAAATCAATTCTAACTGAAAACTGTCATAAGTAGGGCTGTGCATTATTCGGTCAAAACCGAATTAACCGACCGACCGAAACCGAATAACCAATTCGGTTCGGGTTATTCGGTTTTCGGTTCGGTTTCGGTTTAAAAAAAAAAATTGAAACTTCGGTTCGGTTTCGGTTTCTGATTTTCGAAAACCGTAAAAACCGAACCGAACCGAATTATATATATACTTATATACTGCGGTTAGGTTTCGGTTTTGGGCTAATCGGCTCAAACAACTGGGCCGAACCCTATGGCGTATATATGCCTGCGTTTTCTCATAGCGGTTCGCCGCTCTCGCCTCTCGCTTCAACCCTAACCCTAATCCCTCTTGTTGTCGGCGCTCTCGCTGTCGCCGCTGCAGACCTGCGGTGCTGCGCTTTCATCCCTGCAGCTGCGGTGCTGCGCCGTGTCGGTGACATCGCTTTCGTCCACCCCCGGACCCCCCTCCTCCTCTGAGGCTCTGAATCCCGACGCCTCTCTCTGGTCGACGCTCTGAGCTTTAATCTCTCATTTTTCTACGACGGATTAAGCTGCAAGGTGAGCGTATTTAGGAAATTATGAAATTTAGGGTTGATTTTTTGTGAAATTAAATTAGGGTTTTTTGATTTCATACGATTTTATTGTTAGATCAGTAAATCCTCAGTTCCGAACTGACGATTTTTTTTCTCCTTCATCCCTGCAGCTGCAGTGCTGCGCCGTGTCGATGACTTCGCTTTCGTCCACCCCCGGACCCCCCTCCTCCTCTGAAGCTCTGAGTCCCGACGCCTCAATATCTCTCTGATCGATGCTCTGAGCTTTAATCTCTCATTTTTTAACAACGGATAAGCTGCAAGGTGAGGGTATTTAGGGTTGATTTTTTGTGAAATTAAATTAGGGTTTTTTGATTTCATACGATTTTATTGTTAACCCTTTCGTCCACGGTCCACTCCCGGACCACCCCCCTCCTCTCTCTCTGAGGCTCTGACTCTCTGAGTCCCGACACCTCAATATCTCTCTGGTCGACGCTCTGAGCTTCAATCTCTCATTTTTCTACAACGGATTAAGCTGCAAGTTGAGAGTATTTCGGAAATTATGAAATTTAGGGTTGATTTTTTGTGAAATTAAATTAGGGTTTTTTGATTTCATACGATTTTATTGTTAGATCAGTAAATCCTCAGTTCCGAACTCCCGATTTTTCTTCTCCTTCATCCCCGGTGGCATCGCTTTCGTCCACCCCCGGACCCCCCTCCTCCTCTGAGGCTCTGACTCCCGACGCCTCAATATCTCTCTGTGACTAGCCTTCGAGGCTCTGAGCTTCAATATCTCATTTTCTACAACGGCATCATCGGGATCAAATTGCAAGGTTAGGGTTGAATTTTGTGAAATTAAATTAGGGTTTTTTGATTTCATACGATTTAATCTGTAATTCTGTATTTTTCTATTGACAGATGTTGAACGAGGATGACAGTCAGCAGCTTTCAAACACAAATCCAGTTATTCCAAGTCCAATGCCAATTTCTGCTTCTCAGGAAAGTTCTACGCCTATGGCTATCGAAGTTTCAAACGAGGGCAATGCATCTACGTGCAGTACAAAGCCTCCAATGCTGAGAAAAAGAATGGCAGCATGATGAGCTGTATGGGAGCATTACACAAAGTTCACAGACTCGGGCAAGTCAACCAAAGTCAGATGCAACTACTGTGGTAATGAATTCTTTTGTGATTCAAAAAAAAATGGTACTTCTTCTCTTAGACATCGCATGAATCAATACAAGCAATATCCATATAATGTTGATACACATCAAACACAACTTGCTATGCAACCTATTTAGAAAGAAGTAGCAAATGAGTCTGTGCTAACTAGCTGGAAGTTTGATCAAGAAAAAATTAGAAAAGCACTGACACACATGATTGTTTTAGATGAGTTGCCTTTTAGTTTTGTGCAATATGAAGGCTTTTAATACTTTATGTCTCAAGCTTGTCCTAGATTTCGAATGCTTTCACGTTGGACTATGACTAGAGACTGTTTTCAACTCTACCATGATGAAAAGGTAAAGTTGAAACACTATTTCAGAGAGTCCAAACAGAGAGTTTGTTTGACCATTGATACTTGGATCTCAATTCAAAACATAAACTATATGTATATCACATCACATTATATTGATATTGATTGGAACTTGAAGAAAAAGCTTTTGAATTTTTGCAAAATTACAAGTCATAAGGGTGAAGTTATAGGAAAAACAATTGAAAAATGCCTCTCTGAATAAGGAATTGATAATATTTTAACTGTTACTGTTGATAATGCCTTTTCAAATGATACTGTTATTTCCTATTTGAAGAAAAAATTTTTAAATTGGGGCACTTATTTGGCGCAAGGAAAATATATCCATATGCGTTGTATAGCACATATCATTAATCTTGTGGTGAAAGATGGTTTGAAAGAGATGGCAGATTCCATTGCTCAGGTTAGATCTGCTGTTAAATATGTGAGATATTCTCCAAAAAAATGGCAGAGGTTCAAAGAATGTGTGGAAATTGAAAAAAATTGAAAGCAGAAAATGTCTTTGTTTGGATGTATCCACAAGGTGGAATTCCACCTATATGATGCTTGAAGCAGCTCAAACTTTTGAGCGGGCTTTTGAAAAATTTGAAGAGGAAGATAGTAATTTCTGTCATGAGCTTAATGATAAAAATGGAATTCCTCTGTCTTTTGACTGACAGAATGTTAGGCAACTTATAACATTCTTAGAGTATTTCTATGAGTTGACTCTTAGAGTTTCTGGCTCTATGTATGTTACAAGTAATTTATTTTTTGATGAAATTTGTCAAGTTAACCTTCTTTTGAATCTGTGGAAAGTCAGTGGTGATACAAAAGTCCAAGATATGGCTGCTGTGATGAAAGACAAATATGACAAGTATTTGGGTGAGCCAGAGAAGATTAATATGCTTCTCTTTATTCCTGTTGTCTTTGATTCAAGACGCAAGTTAAAATATATTGAGTTTGGAGTTGAAAAAATGTATGAAGGTGAAAGAGGTGTTATGATGAGGAGAAAGTTGCATGAAGTTGTATATGATTTGTTCAAAGAGTACCGAATGCGACTACAGTCGGGAGGAATGTCATCTGGTGAAGATCAAGTATGCAAAACCAATCAGGTAAATACATCTTAAGCAGTCTATTTGCTGAGCATAGAAAAAGTTTCATGGGTGATGAAATGAAGTCTGAGCTAGACAAGTATTTATCAGAGGATCTTGAAAAAAATGAGCCAAACTTTGATGTTCTGAGCTTCTGGAAAGTGAATAGCTGCAGATTTCTTATTTTGTCACATATGGCTCGTGATATGTTAGCTATACCTATCTCTACAGTGGCCTCTGAATCAGCTTTTAGCACAGGAGGGCGCATACTTCATCGTTTTCGTATCTCTTTGACTCCTACACTAGTACAAGCTCTCGTTTGCACTCAAGATTGAATTAAAAATTCGAAAACAGAAATCAATGTTGAGGAAAGTTTGGAAGAACTTGAAAAGATTCAAGAGGGTAAGATTTGCATTGCTAATATTTTTATTATTGCATTGTATATTTTTTTATTATGATCAAATAATCATTGAATGATTTTTTTATTTCAGAGTTGATAAAGATGAAATTGGATGTCGCAACCATTGAATTTTGAAAAGTCATCTTAAGGTTTGAATATGCTTATTTATTTTTTATGCATTTCTGTTCATGTTTCTAACTTTCTATGGTCATCTCTTGCAAATTCGTTCTTATATATCCTTACAGTCCTTAGTTCCTTACCCAGTTACCTACTTACCTGATATTTTCTTAATTGCTTTTACTGTGATGATATTTTACTATGTTTTTTAGGTTCAACAGTAGATCCAACTATATAGGGACATGTATGTATCCAATTATTATTTTGTAGGAGCAGCCGAGCAGGTTGATGCCTGAGGAGAGACATCTTCATTTTTGATGATGCATCAAAGTCATATGAGCCTCTTGAATTTTTGCTTTTATTTGAGGTTTTTTTGTCTTTGATGTTTTGATGCGGAGGTGTTCCAATGGTCCCCTACTCTGGTTTCGTCCTCTTCACTTTGTAGGCTTGTAGCAATGACGTGGTTGTTTGGATGGCCTGTGAAGACAACCACTACCTACCATTCGCTCACGGGGACAGCCAGAGAGGGATGCTGGGTATGACGGTATAAGACGAATATGACGGTATGACCCTCTTGGAATTGTTTTATGATTTTTTTAATGATATTTGTTGAATTTTTCATAAGCTGTTTGAGGCGATGAAAATGTTGAATCATTGACTCATTGCCATATGCTATGCTCGCATGTGGGCAAGTGACTGATTGGACGATTGTCTCCTTCTTTGGCATCACCCTAGTAATGTTATGTTGTTTAGAAGTTGAAACTTCTGGTTCTGGCTTCTTTTCTGTTACTTCTGTACACGGGACTACAAGAGATTTCTCAAGCTTTTCTTAATGGACCATTTGGCATAATATAATCCTTCAAAGTTAAAATGCTAACTGATTACTGAATTGATCATATTTATTCTGAACCACATAATTACAATTATTTATTCTGAACCACATAATTACAGTTGATCATATTTATTCTGAACCACATAACTGTTGAAGTGTTCTGCAGCAGTGCAGCTTGCCAGCTTCTGCTACTATACAATGTACATTGTCTTGTTGCTCGCCTGCTCCTGCAAGTATAAAGTTGAAGTGTTAAACTGTTGAAGACTTGGAACTTGGAAGTCTTGAAGTGTCTTGCTGCATGAAGTTGAACTGTTGAACTGTTGAAGTGTTTTGCAGCTTGCCCGCTTCTGCTAGACTTCTACTATACATTGTCCTGCTGCTCCTGCTGCTGTGCTGCTCCTGCTGTGCTACTCCTGCAACTTGAAAACTTGATTCACTTGAACTCTTGAAGTCTTGAAGTGTCTTGTTACATGAATTTGAGCTGTTGAAGTGTTTTGCAGCTTGCCCGCTTCTGCTAAACTGCTACTATACATGCTCCCGCTGCTGTGTTGCTCCTGCAACTTGAAGACTTGATTCACTTGAAGTCTTGAAGTGTCTTGTTACATGAATTTGAGCTGTTGAAGTGTTTTGCAGCTTGCCCGCTTCTGCATGCTAGTCTGCTACTATACATTGTCCTGCTGCTGCTACTCCTAGCCTCCTGCTGCTCCTGCTGTGTTGCTCCTGTGCTGCTCCTGCAACTTGAAGACTTGATTCACTTGAAGTCTTGAAGTGTCTTGTTACATGAAGTTGAGCTGTTGAAGTGTTTTGCAACTTGCCCGCTTCTGCTAGACTGCTAGTCTGCTACTATACATTATCCTGCTGCTGCTCCTAGCCTCCTGCTGCTCCTGCTGTGTTGCTCCTGCTGTGCTGCTCCTGCAATTTGAAGACTTGATTTACTTGAAGTCTTGAACTGTCTTGCTACATGAAGTTGAGCTGTTGAAGTATTTTGCAGCTTGCCCGCTTCTGCTAGACTGCTAGTCTGCTACTATACATTGTCCTGCTGCTGCTGCTTCTAGGCTCCTGCAACTTGAAGACTTGATTCACTTGAAGTCTTGAACTGTCTTGCTCCTGCTTGTGCGGTTGTGTCATTGTGGCATGTGAGATACTGAAATTAACTGATTATTTATTGGGTTGCAATTTGCAAACTTGCAATTGGACTGGGTATCAGCCTATCAGGCCAGATTTAGGGTTAGTAACTTAGTATAATGTATATCTTGTACTAATTTTTTTTCCCTTATGCAAATGACCAGTTCCGTCAGTCATGTAGAAATTCCGTTTGCAATTCGGTTATAACCGAACCGAACTGAAATATTTCGGTTCGGTTTTTATACTATTCGGTTCGGTTCGGTTTTGGTTTTTGAAAATTTCGGAAATTTCGGTTCAGTTGGTTCGGTTCGGTTTTAACCGAATGCACAACCCTAGTCATAAGTCAACATCCTTTTAGTTGAAAAACTGAAAAACATGGACAAACTACTATCCCCTCCTTTCGAAACATAAGATACGGATTAATCTTTGTCAGAAAACAAGAAAAGTTAACTAATATTCTCATCAATACTTTGAAGGTCTAAGAAGCAGATAGTCCGGGTTGCTGAATCAAAAGTAGCTGATTGATGCAGTCAACAACCTCAGATGTTGTAGGGCGTGGAGAAGGACACCAATCTAGATGTGCCCAGACAACCCTGTGATTCAAGCAGCATCTTCAGGGCAGTAGCCTTTTCTGCCAAGGAATTTATCCTTGAAAAGGCCCTCCATCCTTTTGAAATTGGATATGTCAGATGTCTGGATGTGAAAAACATTCAACCACCGTGTAATGGCTCTTTGTGATCATTGCTAGAACAATAGCATCAAAACTGTAAACATCACTAATGGGATAGCGCCAGCTGCCAACAGACCACCAAAGAATGTAACAATAGGGAAACCAACACCTGAAGGAGCTGACTTACGACTATGAAATAAAGCCAAAATTCCAATGAAGAATTTTTGTCATGAAATGTGTGAAACATGACAAGTTAACTTAGCTATGGTTGCTTTTCTTGGTAGAAATTAGTGATGAATGTTCAGCAAAATTTTAAAAGGATTCAGTGAACAATTTTAACATTATGGAAACACAACTACAAATGATTCAGTGAAACATTATTGAAACACAATGAAAACAATGATTCAGTGAAACATTATGGAAACATGAATATAACTATTATTCAGTGAACCTTGATTAAGGAAACATGACTACAACAACATAGAGACACACACACACAAATTGGTTTTTATCAGCTCAATCAAATTTGCCAGAACATGACTAAATAGACAGGCGTATTACTTCCACTATTAAATGGAGGAATCTAACACATACAGTTTGTATGTTAAAGTATATTCCACCGATAAACCATTATATAGCATCATCCAAATCATCGAGCCTATTCATTTCTAGGTTTTAGTTGGACAAATAAAGTCTATTTAAGAGAGGAAATTACTATTTCCAATCATCTGCCTCGAAATAGGGCCAATGGTTGACAACCGCTTCCAGGAAATCACTCCTAGCAATCCTGGATTCAAAATGGAGGTCAAACTAAAATCATGCAGGGCACAGAATAGATCCTAGCCTCAGCCATTTCAGATTATGATATCTAATGGGATAAGCAAAAGAAAATTTTGAACAAAATAGAACACCTAATCACATAAAACACAAACAAAGAGAAGATAGATAAGCAGTAACAACACATAAAAGCTGGAATGACGTGTATTTGCATAATGCCAAGGGACAACTAATATACAGTTTCCTTCATAATTACGACGGCCCACAATTCCTCCACATGTCATACCAATGTCAAACGCAATGGCATTTGCAAACCTAACAAACGCACATTATCCCAGTAAACAAGTACCCACAAAATAAAGCAAAAGCAATCAACATTTGCAAGCAACAAACATGAGCAGACCTTGAGAGTGCACATATAGAAGCAGACAGGACAATTGAATCACCACTCTTATTCTCGTTGCCCAAGTGAAGCTATCTGCACGAACAATCAGAAAGATAAATAATCACGAAACTATCTCGTTGAAAAAATAAGCAAGCGATTTCTGTACTAGTTTTTCTTTTTAGTAAAATTTCTGTGCTAGTCACCTTCAAGTATCAGGCTGCGCAGAGTGTTCACTTGTTGGCAGTTGCAGATGTAGATGAGGCCGATGGAGTTAAAATTGTTATCCTTACAGAAGCCATAGAGCTTGGCCAAGTTGTGGTGATACCTCCATCGGAGTCCACCAGTAGCTTGACAATGGTCTAGAAAAACACAACAAGAACCGTTGAATAGCCGTTGGACGAAATGCCACAACTAGCGTCGAGTAGCTAAGATTATTCGACGAAATGCCACAAGAAGTCCGCTCAATTACAGTTCAACGAAATTCCACACCCAGTGTTGAACACCTAAGATTATTGCTCTTACCGTCCAATTGTAGCTGAAATAGAAGTTGTTGATCCACTCCTGGACGACGACGCCTAAGAATCCGTCAGGGGACAGAATCCGGCAGCGGTAGACGCGGCCAATGCTGTCGCGAGGGTCGGGGTTGGGAGGAAATTGCCGTCGCTGAAGCCGTCGTTGATCTCTGGAGACCTAAACAGGATGATGGCCCAAAATAAGAGAATGAATTAAGATTGTCAAATAATAAAATACATTTTTATTTTAAAAAAAATAAATTCAAAGACACTTCAAAGTAAATAATTAAAATTTAATAAAAATTACTAAAATAATTTAAGCAGATGAGAATGATAAATTCATAATTATATATAAAATAATTCTCAACTAATAACATAAGATAAATAAAAAATAAAGAAAGTATAAACTGATACATGAAATTTGGCGACCAATTACACTACTCAACAACATAATTTTCAGTTTCGCAACATTTTGGCGGAAACATTTCAGTCTAGATTTCAGCTTCGAATTTTAAAAATACAATATTTATATTTATATCATAAATCACTATTATTTTGGTGGTTAAATTTTTAACTTGGGTTACAAGAGACTCGAATTTGAATCCTATGAATGGGTATTTTTTTTTTCTTGCATATTTTATATTTTTTTACCAAAAAAAATTATTTAATATATATATATATATATATATATATATCATTTTAAAATTTTTAAAAATATTTTAAAATTGAAAGTCAAAGTTTAGTAAAAAAATTTAAACAATAATTTGACCGAAATTGAAACGGAACCAAAATGACTGAAAAAGATTAGTTTCAGTCAGTGCTAAAATCAATTTAGAAATTGAAACTTAAAACCTTGTTCTACATCTTTTTGTCTCATTTTTGAGAATTTAAACTCAACAATAGAGTTGTTATTTTATTAGAGTGAAGTCACGTTCTTATAAACTCATAAATTGTGAGTGTTGCTCCCCATCGGAGCCAATTGGCTATTGCTCATAATTCAATGAGTATGCATTTTCACCACTCTCTTAAAATCCAGAAGAGCACTCACCTCTCTTAATAACCTAGGAGAGTTAAAATGATAAAGAATAAAAAAATAAAAAAACACAATAAGAGCTTCTTAAAGATTGAGTATAAGGACATATGAGGATGGTTAATGTTTATTTGAGTTTTTGTTGAGACTAGAAGTTTTCAGTAGAGGGATCTTGCTCTAATAATATGAAAATCTAGTTTCTTCACTGAAAAAAAAAGTCTCAAGCCTTTATATAATCGTTGAAACAAAAAATTAGTCATTTGGAAATTATCCCTGACTATCTTTATCTTTTTGGGTGTCTGGATCTTAAAATTCAGTCATCTGAAATATCTCAATGGTCAAATTTAATTAGCTATTATAACTGATGTCATGAGTTTGAACGTGCAGTCTTCAAGTTCGGACGCCTGAATCAATCAAGTTCAGATGACCAAATCCTGTCCAAAGCCAGAAACTTGAGAACAATGAAGTTATAGCTTTTGATCTTCGAGTGTCCGAATCTGATATTTGAGCATTCGAAACTATCGGTAACCCCAGAGTTATTTCTTCTATATTCGGACATCCGAATTCTTAAGTTCGAGAATCCAAAATTTATAGAAAAACTTTAATTGGTTCACTACAACTTCAATTTCTATTTGATATCAAGTCATAAATCTTGGATAGACATAATATGCTGAGAAAGACATTCCAAGCTGAGTTTAAGTGTTAACTAAGAAGCTCAAATAAAATAATAATTAATTTCTCAATTCAACTAAAATGAAAAAAATCTAAACCTATAAGTTCATGAAAAATATTCTTTGAGCTCCCAAGTTGATCTTTAAGTTTCATCTCCAAAATATCATCATCTTTACCTTTGAGTTATCATCCGCAAGTTTTTATTTTAAGACTCGATTTTTCATGAACTTGAATGATTATTGTAAATTCTAAAACTTATCACAACTTAAAAGTTTGTTAAATACTAATTTGATTATTATCAAAATTGAAACATCAACATAGTAGAACATCAACATCATAGGAGGCAAAAACAAGGTATCTGCAGTCAAGGAAAGAAGAAAAAAAATTGATAGCAAGAAGGAAGAAAGGGGAGTTTGGAATTTGAGGAAGGTGACATACCGAGGATGAGGATGTCATCTAGTAGCTTGATGTGGAACTTGCATCAAAGGTAGTCCATGGAGAGGACGCAAAGAACGACAAGCCCAAAGCCTCACTAGACACGCAAAACCCCCTAGTTGATCCCAGTCATTCATTTAAAATGCTTTTGATTTGACAGCTCTAATGTCGTCGATACTCCAAATCGGCAAATATTGGCAAAATTTAAATGTATTTAATTCTTTGATTTTTAAAATTTACAAATAACTTCTTGGGGTCTCATGTTTGATTGCAAAAACACCTCAGGTCAAGTTAAGGGTGTGTTTGGATAGGATTTCATTTTTAGAAGTGTTAAAAGTGGTAGAAGTGATGAAATGAGAAGTGTAGAAGTGACAAAAGCGTAAGTTCGATTGTTTAGTAAATTTTGTATGGAAGTAAAAGAAGTGACAATTTCGTGAGTTTTGTGACTTCAGTCATTTAGATGGCGAGGTCCGAAGTGGGAAGTAGGACTTTGATTGTTTGGATAGGGTAATACGTGGAAGTGGAAAATAATTTAGTAGTTATGTTAGTTAAAGATATAATATTTATTATTGAATATAACTAATGCAACTTTTATTCAAAAAATTAATTATAATTAGAATAAAATTTAATTATAATATTTTTAATAATTAGGATAATGGAAGTAATATTTAAGTAACAAATTATAATTAGAAAAATTAGGATAATAATTAATTAAGGTAATGAAATAAAGTATTATAATTAGGATAGTAAAATAATATTTAACTAATTAAGTGTAATAAAGATATTTAGAATATTAATTAACGAAAACAATTTGATATTTTTTACACATAGCCCCTTACAAAATTAAAAATTCCAACGATTGTTTTAGAAAAGTTTCAACTGCTATTTTTAAAGTCTTCAATCACTATTTTTTGGGAAACCCACAAGATATGTTTTTTTAAGAGCTCAACGGCTTTTTTGAACATTATAAAAGGGGTGTGTGTGATAAAGAATAAAGCAAAGAATAATAAGCTAGGTTACAAATTCAAATTTCCAAAGTCATGTTCCGACAAAAACTAATCTACCGAGATGCAAGCACAACCAACATTGTAGAATTTGGACTTCAGGTAAGTTGAGGAGCAAAAGTGAGATTTTTTCGATGTTCTTTATGGGAGGTACATAACTCGTTCATAGATTAAATTATACTATATTAAATTCACTCGTTTATGCATGATGTTTCACATTTTTCTAACTTAATGGTAGTTTGTCACTGTAATTATTTTCAATAGGTGGATGACTATCATTACTTGACCAATGACCTAAAATACCAAATGAAATCTTTTAAGGTTGAAATAAAAAGCATGTTAATGAAGCAAAGCAAAGTGTTATTTTAAATAAGACCGATGCTTGTGATATGCCTAATACTACCAGTAATAAAGTTATTTATGTAACATATTATTATATATTAAATAAGTAATGAAGTGAAGCAATATTATTGTAAATGTCCCATAAAATTTTGACATGATTTTGTTTGAAAACTGACATAAAATATTGAGCATTTTTTGGGATAATTTTTTTTGTGGTATTTGCATAGGCCAAAAATCATTTTCAACACAAGAAAAAACATAATCTAATAAACGGTTTACAATAGTAATATTTACACTAAAACCCAAAATCTTATATGATCTGAAACTTTTACACTTGAAACTTAATCCATTCATCATTCATACATAAATAAGACAATTCAAAATGAAAACTTGATCCAATAAATTTGAAATTTGAGCTCAAATTACAAGCATAAATTCTGAACCATATAAAAATAAATCTAACAATTGAAGCAATATAAACATAAACCTGAAACTTCACTAGCACAAGCATATACACCCTTAAAATTTCAAATCATAGAATCAAAATAGGTCAAACTATGAAGATCCAAGTATATGATATTTATTGAGAGAAAAGAAATCGCACATTATGATCATATTATGGATAATACAAACCGATCAAACCAAAAAATCAATGATTGCTTACAAATGAAGCCAAAAATTTTAAGCAAATAAAATTATTGTTACAAATAACCGAATAAAACCATACACTATGATCATCTATCGAGTTTGACCAAATGCAAAGAAAAAAATAACGTAAATACAAAAATTAAAGAAGAAAAAATTATTACAAAATATGTCTTAGGCTTCAACAAATATACAAAAGTATCAACAAATGGGAGCGTAAATATCACCACAACAGTATGGGATATAGCCAAACTTCTTCTACATAGATATCAACAATAATATAAAGATCCTACTCCGACAAACTTAGAAATACCTTTATTATATAATTGCATGCAACACGTCATCCAAAAACAATGAAAATTGTGATTCATCGTTGCTCTCAATTTGAGACACAAATATCAATGATACGGTTGTATATTATGTGTCATCCTACAATATTTAATTGGTGTTTATCATATCTCGATCTATTTCAAATATAATACTTAGTGCATATGACAATATGCAAAATTTGGCTATGCCACTATAATTAATTTAGAAACATAAAAATCTCATTTAGCTCACCCTCTCACAGTAAATTGAGTCATCATCAATATTCATATCCATCAAATCTTATCCAATAAAAATATAATCAAAACATTAAAATAATACAATCAACAAATTGCATTTACAAATCATCAAACTAGCAAGCCATAAAATCATCAAACTACAATCAAAAACCACTAAGCCACCGAAGTCACCAGCCAATCAAAAAGTAAATTACAATTACCAAATTGCAATCCCAGATCACAAAACCACCAAACGACTAAGCAGCTCAACGAGTATCAATCAGAATTAGGGTTAGGATCTACTACTCAAATCGGATGGCTGTGAGGGCGACAGCGGCGAGTGCAAAGGGCTGGCAAGGGCAAGGGTGCCTTAGGCGAGGTCGCCGGTGGCGACAGTTGAAAGGGCTTCGAGACCAGACAAGCTAAGAGGGCAAAGGCAGATCACATAAGTGCGAGGTCGGGGCTAAGATCGGGGAGTATAGTCCGGTCTAGGCTAGCACAGGAACAACGACCCCCACACGAGTGCGAGAGCAGTGATAGCCGGGACAAGCCCTGAGCTCGAGTTTGATCGAACTGGCGAGATCCAATGAGAGAGGCGAAGGAGGGGGGCCAAATCGGGACAAGAGGCCAGTTAAAGCCCGCGCAAGAACAAATTGGCTGACTGCGGAGCCAGCTGGAGATGACGGACGCGGGATGGACAAGGACGGCGAAAGCTTAAGCAAGATCAAGTGCGGAAGGAAGAAACCCTTGGTGAAAATGGTAGAGCTCCACTTTGGCCAGTGCGAAGTGGGAGAAGAAAACCCGATGGGCCTTCCGCACCTGATCTCGCGGCAATCGCAAAAGTCGGGTCTAATTCATTTTGGGACAAAGTGACACTTCTGTTATTAATATTTTTTTATTAAAATTAAAATTTTAATAATTTAAAATTTAAAAAATTATTTAATTTTTTATAATAATTTAATTTAATAATAATATAAAATAATAAATATTAATTTTATAAAAAGAATAATTATGAAACGAGGTGATAAATAAAGAGGCCTTATATCCAAACAATGGCCTCACTTCTGTTACTTTCAGTAATTAGCTGCAATCCAAATATCACCTAATAGCAAGAATATATAATATGCTCAAAATAATTTGACGGCGTTAATGAGAGATTAACATAGTGATTTTACTGTTCAAAATGTATATTTGACTTCTAGTCAGCTATTATTGACTTCCTGAAGCTCTAATGAGCAAGAATTCGGATAACAAAAGTTCTCATGTTTTATTGCAAAAACAGAAAATTAAACATCTGCAAACTGAAACATTTAGTCCCATTCAGCAAAAGGAGAATTCTGCATTTATATTCCAGACAGAAGTGCATATTCACAACCAAAAAGATCAGAATGTGTAGACGAACAAGATATTCTTTGGCCCACAGCAGTTCGAAATCTATTGTGCCCATCCCAAAAACTCAGAGACATGGGAGAACAGGATGCAAGAACTTGTTGAGGCTGAAGAAACCATTTTTAACTAGTTTGTACGACCTTCCTCAGACTACTTTTGAGTATATTTGCCCTTGGATTTTTTAGCCTTTGTTGTTTTACTTTTTGAACCAAAATCAGAATCACCATCGCTTTCCAAATCATCCTTCCCGATTGATTTTTTCTCGCCCTTGCCAAAGATCAATTCCTTCAACTTCATCTCCCCCTTCTGCTCGCACTCAGTATCCTCCTTCGGCCTCCAAATGAAAAGGGACCTGAAAGGGTGAGAGGAAGTTCAACCACCTTTTTTGTGAAACAGAAACACTGGTAAATTTCACCAAAATATGAATAATGTTGTCAGGACTCGGGAACAGCTAATAGAGTTGAAATCTTCAGAGTTCAGTATCTGAAATATACTAATATCCATACCTTGAGCTACCTGTTGCCAAAACATCTTCCCGAGGATGTAGCTTGTTTACAGAGCTAATAGTAGTTATGTCTGGTTCCATCACCTCCGCAACAAGTTTCCCTGAAGCAGTGTCAATGAAATCGATGGGATGTAATGCCACCCCATTGTAGTTCTCACTGATGTAACGACCTATAACTGCAAGGGACTCCGAAGGATCCTGTACAAGAGTGGTAAATCAATTGCAGAAGCATGGAAATGGTTATACCCATATCTAACAATGGAAACAAACAAGAAATCTTTTTTCTGTCCATCCAGCAATTTTTAACATTGATCAAACAAAAAATACCTTTGGGTCCCACTCAGCTCGGAAAGGAGTCAAATGCCTATTGAAATCATGACTGTGGACAATCTCACGGCTTGGAAACTCCAAATTGTCAAATATGGAATCCCATACTCGTATGCGATTATCTTGACAAGTAGTCAAAATTTTGGTTCCGGTCAATGGCGAAAAATATGCAGAGTTCACAACACGACCATGAGGGAGATTACTGAGAGCAGATTCAGCCTCCAAGTGCCTGATATCCCATATCCGAGCCTGAAAAATTATCTAGTACTTGAACATGCAATGACTCAAATAATTCTGGTTCCAGCATCCAGAATTTGTTTGTAAAGGATGATACCCACATAAAAACATGCTAAAGGAGTAATCCTATTTCAACTAATTTTTTTTTAAAAAAAATGCAAAAATTTTAGAAACTTACAAAATGATCATTTCCACAACTTAGAAGAAGATTGGGTTCAACAGGATTGCAGTGAAGCCCGACAACCTTGGTACCTTTTCTATGAATCAGAAAAGGACCCCCTGCTCTTGTCTTTGACCGTCCATCCACACTGAAAGCATTATAGCAAAAGAAGTATTAGGTCTATCATAATAACCTACAAACTTATTTATCCACAGACAAAGAAGTAGGAAAACTAGAAACAAGAACAAATATATCCTTGATCAGCTAGGCCAAAAACACAACAAAGGAGAACCACATAGAGAAGTCACATTTGGTCAATACGTCAGCTGGAATCCAGAAAGTAAAACATTCAGTGTTGAGCACCAATTAGTAGTTGTCAATTGATGAATAGCTATAGAGTAGAATATATTGAAAATTTTAACCAGAACATAAACCAGGGATTCTTTAACACATTCATACAGGTGAAGGAGCCCAAAGTTATCAGCTGCAAGCACAAGAGCTTTCTCTGAATTAATATCCATGCCATAGAACATCCGCCATGTTGCTGGGCCCTAAAAATAAGGTATAGATGAGTGTCTATGTATACGTGATACATCTTTAGCAATTTAAATTTACAACAGCATAATGACCAGAGCAAACTAGACCGTTTGATTTCCATAAATGGCTTACTGTCTTATAATAAGATAAACGGACATGATACGATACCTACTGGACTTGCTAGCTCCAGTCATTGAGACATAAAAAGCTGAGATAAATGCTTGCTAAGAAAATAAAGCAAAACAAAAGAACAAACTAAAGCATATAAACTTAATCACATTCAAAAATGAAAAGTCCAACATAAACTCATTTTGCTACTCGAATTATTTGGAACGATATCTCAGTGCTCAAATGTCCAACATAAACTCTCTGTAGGAGATTTGACTTCCATAGGAATTAGAACTTCCGTTTGATTTCCATACATGGCTTACTGTCTTATAATAAGATAAACGGACATGATACAATACCTACTGGACTTGCTAGCTCCAGTCATTGAGAGAGCTGAGGTAAATGCTTGCTAAGAAAATAAAGCAAAACAAAAGAACAAACTAAAGCATATAAGCTAAATCACATTCAAAATGAAAAGTCCAACATAAACTCATTTTGCTACTCGAATTATTTGGAACGATATCTTAGTGCTCAAATGTCCAACATAAACTCTCTGTAGGAGATTCAACTTCCAAAGGAATTAGAACTCCGTTTGATTTCCATACATGGCTTGCTGTCTTATAATAAGATAAACGGACATGATATGATACCTACTGGACTTGCTAGCTCCAGTCATTGAGACAGCTGAGATAAATGCTTGCTAAGAAAATAAAGCAAAACAAAAGATCAAACTAAAGCATATAAACTTAATCACATTCAAAAATGAAAAGTCCAACATAAACTCATTTGCTAGTCGAATTATTTGGAACGATATCTCAGTGCTCAAATGTCCAACATAAACTCTCCATAGGAGATTTGATTTCAAAAGGAATTAGAACTTCCCATGACCAATTTTACATGTTTAAACAGAAAGAAGAAAACAAGGATGCATGTTTTCGTTTCAGAAATAGAGAAGCATGACCAAATTTACGTGTTTAAACAGAAAGAAGAAAACAAGGATGCATCTTGTCATTTCAGAAATGGAGATGCATGGAAACACAAATCAGACACAACATCAGAAATTGAAAAGATGTGAATCCTTTTGTGACCTGTGCTGAGAATCAAAGATTGTTGCTCTCATCATTTTCCAAGTAGCAAATGGTATATCAGATTTATCAGCATAAAAAAAATTTACAAAGTGTCAAACGACTAGATGAGATAATTACAGAACATCCTATCATAAAGGAAGCATAAGAAATACAAGAAACAATTTAGGTTTCAATTTATTTGAATGCAAGTATTCCAAAGAAAGCAAATAAAACACATAACAAGTAATGATCCCCTGCAAGTACTTGATCAACTTTTTAACCCTCGCATGAAAATAAATTTAACAAGAGGGCAGTAAAATTCAAGAAGAAAAACAGCAAATACAAACTCGATCTTTCTAAGAAAATCTTACATTCCATCCATTGGGATTAAGATCCAACAAGAAAAATGGGACACCGGTCTCTAAGTCCGTACAACTAAGTGTTCCATCTGAGGACGAACCATACAAATTTCCATCATCAACAGCATTAAACCTGGAAGAATGGTATGAATTAGAAGGTGAAAATAAAAGCAAAGAAAGTAACAAAATTATGATTTTTGGACAAGGGCCTTACTTAATGTTGTTAAGTATGCACGAGTGTATGGACTTGTAGACCATTTTGTCATGTAGTTTGCCAAAGTCCCAGATACCAAGTTGCCCTTTCTTCTCCAAACAATAAGAAATAGCAAGTGAATTGACAGATGGATCTCAGAAAACTACAAGTTCAACCTAAGGTAGAAGTCTAGAAGAGCAGAGTACCTTATCTCCAGACAAGAGCATGTTGTTTTTAGTTGGATGGAATTCCAGGCATGTTACACGCCTGCTATGAAATTTGATAATTCCGCAAGATAGCTGATCCGGGATCACAAATGGCGGCTTGATCTAGGCAAAAAAGGCGACACACTTAGAAGCAAAGAGCAGCAAATGGCAGAATGACAGGCAGGAGCATACCAAGGGAACACTGGGTTCGAGCTGGCGTCGGAACACATAATCTAAAGAGGTGTGGCTGTTCCTCCGAGGAGCTGGAACAACGCCATGCTCCGTGGTCACGCGGTGTGGGCATGATATGGTCGTATGACCTGCAATTCCAAAAACACAAGTTAATGTGTCCCAAGGGGGAAATGAGGCAGCTTGTGCCCGCAAATGCTAAAACAAATCATGGAGAAGAAAAGACCAGGCAATTTGCAGAGGAAACAAGGCTTCATGGGGCAGTCGATGTAGGTGGCGCCCTTGAACCCAGCCTGGTGGCCCGTCCGCTTGCACACCTGCAGATAGACCACCAAATTTCAACATTCAGATCATACTGCGAATCTGAGCAGAAAAATAAGGGATGAAGGAATATAAAGAGAGAGAGAGAGAGAGAAATGGGACCTTGCAGACTTTCTTGAGGGCGATGGTGATGGGAGGGCGCTTCTTCACACTCGTCCTACACTCCGCATCAGAATTTTTTTGGACCTCTTCTACGACTTCTGCTTGTTCTTCCTCCTTCGACACCAATTCCGCTTCTTCTTCTTCTCCTTCTTCTTCAGACGAGGAGGAAGAAGAGGAGTCGTCCATCTCGGAATCGGTGCCCCTGTTGGCGAGGAGTACTCTTCCTCTTCTCGTTGCTACTGCTGAATTAAAAGGAGGAGAAGGCAAGAAGGAGGCCTTGGCTCGCGTAATCCGTGCCATGTTCCCGTCGAGGAGGAGAAACTCCCGTCGGCAGCAAAGAAATGAGAACGAGAGGGAGCTGGTTCCTCTGCGTGGCAGTCCAATCGCGGCGAGCGTCGAGTTCAACCGGAACCGAAACTTAAGTACCGACCGAACCCAAACCGGACATCCGAAGAATCGAACCAGCATCAAAACCAAACCAAAATCGGAAAAAAGTCGGGAGCTATGTGCAAATATGAAAGCACCGAGATCTTGTCCGCCCATTTTCGTTTGATTCTTATTACGCATGAGCTTCGCGTCCGATCCGGATTCGAGCGCACATTCCTCTCCAGAGGTAATACAGTGTTTAAGCATTTAATTCTGTTCGAATGTGCGATTTTTTGTCCGTTTTCCTCCATTTTGGCGAGCATTTGCTTTGGTATTAGTGCAATCGGAGCTGAATTTGGTGGAATTGCTTTTTATTTTGAATTTTTAAAAATAAAATTTAGTAGAGTCGGTGTTTCTTCGTATCATTCGGATTTTTGTTAATTGATCTGCGAAAAATTGTATATATTTTTCCCTAATTTTTATTTGATTTTTATCTTTAAAAAATTTGGAATTTCGGAAATTTTTTATGATTTTTCCAACTCTTTCAATTTATCATCCTGATTCTATCAATTTTGGTATATATTTTCCGTCTTTTTACCAAAATCCAAAAGCCCTGGGCAATAAGTCCATGCTGTGGACTGATAAAAATCTTTCCTTTTCATTCTCTGCAAACAATTGTAACAGGATTCTCTTCGTGCTCTCAGCAGAACCCTAGAATTTATGATCAACTTCCCTCCAGTAAAACCCATCCAGTTCTTAGATTTCCTCCTTTTTTTTAACTGATTTATCTCTCTGTTTTTCACACTAAAAGCCAAAGAATCAGGTATCCATCCTCATCCTCTCCCACCTCCTCCATTAAATATCCTTCCTTTTCTATAGTAGGCTGTTTCCAAGCGACTTTCCAGCCATGCCACTCGTGAACTCGACAACAAACCATCCAAAAGAAGATCAGAAATTTTTCATGGGATTTCCATAAAAAAAGCACCGGAGTTCTTTGAATCATGTTTTGTTTTGGTTTCCTTGTTGGCAGTCTTCCAAAGGTCTGCCTGCTCTCCTCTGGCCGCCTTCGTTGCTGCCAAACTAAGCTCCCTGGCCTGGTCTTATCAATTTTGCTCCTTTGCTTTGAATTCAGATCACATGTTTTGTGTATTCCTCTGCGTTGCCCAGATTTTGCATTTGTAGATCTCTTCCCCTCCCCTTCCTCTTTGTTCGTGCAAATGTGAATATTTTTATTTCTGTGAATTGCTATTCAGATTTTAGGTGGTGGTGCCATTCTTGTGATTTGGGGGTTGCTCATGTGAGGAAGACATCAATGTGGTTTGATTTGGGGAGTACTGTGGATGGACGCAAGGAACATAGAGCTTCTTGGTGTGGCACAGCAGAAGAAGGCGCAAACCGGGGATATTCGTCGGAAACCGCTGGTCTCTTCTGAGAAGAGCAATGCTGTCCCTGCTGCCCGGATGCCCCGGATGCGGGAAATCTCATCGAGGTACAAGCCTGCAGTCTCATCAAATACAGTATCTACTCCAGCTGCAGCCAAACGGTGCCCATCTCCCAATGCTGGCCGAACATCCCCCGGTCCGGTGGCATCACTACCTAAACGTGCTCGATCAGCTGAGAGGAGGCGACCCTCCACTCCTACATTGAGGCACTCTGCTCCTCTACCTATGTCTCGATCTTCTAGGCCTTCCACACCATGCACTCCGTCTTCCAGGCCTACTACTCCTGTGCGTGATTCAGGGGTGGAAATCCATAGCACTCCCCGGAAGTTGTTGAGCGGCCGAGCGCACGATGGCTTGTGGCCTTCGATGTGGAGCCTGACAGCATCTTTCCAATCTGAATCTGTTTCCATTCCTGTTTGTAGGAATGAAAATCCACTTAGAGATCCATCTCCTGATCGTGGTTTGAAGTCTCCAACTTGTGTGGGTTCTGAGAGGACTCCTTTGAAGGGAAGGAATGTTTCTGAGCAATCTGAAAATTCTAGACCAGCTGATAACTCTCTTCCAAGGGTGGTGGAACAACATCGGTGGCCTGGTATCAGTGGTGGGAGGTTGTCTACCGATGGCTTGGCAAGAAGCATGGATCTGACTCACAAGGCTAATATATCCGTCTCTTTGCCAGTTTCAACTCAAGAGGTTTCGCCAAGAAGAACATCAGTGTCTGATAGCACTGGTAGAGGACTTCAGAAATCGACAAGCGAGGTGTCAAGGCAAGTACCTCTGAAGGGGAGAGGAAGACTAGATTCTGATGTAGCGGTAGGTGTGAATGTTGCTTCTAATCCGTCAGAAAGAGCTGCGTCTGCAACACACTCAAGTAGGACCCAATCTTCCCCACTTCGTGGTTTCCATCGATCATCAGCACCAAACAAGACCTTATTAACATCGTCTTCGACTACTAGGGGGCCACAGAGCCCATCCAGGACACGGCCATCAACTCCTTTTTCATCTTGCTATACTAGGGGGCCTGAGAGCCCATCCAGAACACGACCATCACCTCCTTTCTCATCTGGCAATGTAACTGCTCGAAGCGTTGTTTCATCTTCTGCTCTCAACTATATTGGTGTGAGAAAATGGAAGAAGAGCACAAACCAAACAGAAGATGTGCAACAACTGCGGCTGCTTTATAATAGGAATTTGCAATGGTGCTTTATCAACGCACTATCAGATGCAGTATCATTAATCCAGAAAATAGCAGCAGAGGTATGGCTTCAATGGATTTAGATGCATGAAATTGGCTTTTGGCTTTTAGTTTATGTTATTGTAAATTTATTGCTGCCCTCTGGACAATAAACCTTGCTCAGTTGCTTGTGTTTCCTTGGAGCAGATGGATTAGTTTGAAGCTGGCTGATTTGTATAGTTTGTCTGAACAACTTTAAATGGCATTTTCGTTGCACTGGTTATTGAACTATTTTTTGGCTATGGTATTGCCTATTTTTATGTCGTCTAGGTGGTGATTGATTTATGTAATTTTTGAACTTCATTTCGTGGATGACATATATTAGTGCAACAATTTATAGTGACCACTACATTGACCCATGTCTTGTAGTCAAATTCTATAGTCCATGTATTTGCCATTTACCCTACCTGAAATATTTATGCTGTTAAGTCTGCCTTAGATTCATGTTATCGTATATTCAAAAGAATGTATATTGCTTGTATTACAAATGTGCGAGAATTTAAGGACTGTTAACATTGTTAATACAAAAAATATGATTTTCTGTCTACTTTGCTTGATCTGGCATTCAGTTCTATGTGGTTTTCTGGATAATGTGTCCTGTTCTGCACTGATAGACTCGAGTCAAATTTGTATTGCATTAACATAGTTAAGCTGGAATTTTATTTTTCCTTCTGGTATAGCATTCTAAGTCTTGAAATCATGAAACAGAAAACTCTTTACAATGTCTGGAATGCAACTTCAGAAGTACGTGATTCTGCCATCTTGAAAAGAATCAACCTGCAGCATGTGAAAGAAGAGATGAAACTTAATGCAATTCTGCAAGAACAAGTAAGCCTCTAGAAAACTCTGTAGTACGGTTTTCCCAAACACGTTTAAATGAATGTTCATGTAAAACTTTGTCTTGAGATAGATGTCATACCTCAAAGACTGGACTGCACTGGAAAGAGACCATTCTAGCTCATTGTCAGCAGCAATTGAAGCTCTAAAAGCTGCCACTCTTTGTGTTCCAGTTACAGGGGGCGCAAGGGTATGTAGCTGTTCTGGGAGTGATAATCTTGTAACATTACCA
This sequence comes from Trichopus zeylanicus subsp. travancoricus, assembly GCA_005019695.1. Taxonomy (NCBI): domain Eukaryota; kingdom Viridiplantae; phylum Streptophyta; class Magnoliopsida; order Dioscoreales; family Dioscoreaceae; genus Trichopus; species Trichopus zeylanicus. The sequence continues at coordinate 517,751 of RXID01022135.1, forward strand.
AGTTTAAAAGGCATATTGATTATGCATGATGATTTCTGAAAAATGGAACTGTGAACATTTTCAATAAATTTGGTATGTAAAGTTAGCATTGTTCATATTTTCCTTTTTTTCTCTTTCAGGTAAATGTATGTGCTGTCAAGAATGCTGTTAGTTCTGCAGTGGATGTTATGCAGGCAATGGGTTCCTCAATTTGTTGTTCGCTATCCAAGGTGAAGTATCATCTAACATTCTTGTACAACAAATTCACCTTGTTTTTCCTTTCCTGATTACACTGTTCTATATGAATCTTCCAATTATATTCCTTCTAGATGAAACAATTGTGCTGTCAATGTTTCATCTAAGACCTTTTTTTTCCTTTTTTATCTGATTACCTCTTCACCAACAATGTCAATTTTTGGGTGCTTTTTATGTGTGCTAGTAGAATTGCAAACCCATGCTAGCATCTGATGTTTCATTGGTAAGGATCTTTGAATTAACCACTGTTTAAAACTTTGCTAAGGCTGAATGATTTGTTCTTATGATGCAAGGAAGATTTTGGATTGTTTTCATCTTTTGAGTCATTTCCAGACTGGTTTTACTTGGAAATGTGTTAGTTTGTTGGATCATCTGCATTTGGCAGTTGGCACTTTTGAGTCACAAAACAAGTCATTTTGTGCAGACAATTTAATTAATTGTGGGGACCGAAAAAAAGTGATATGTTTACTCTTATAATGATAAGGGATGTCAATTATAGTTTGAAAGCTAGTAGAAGCAGAATTAGAAGTACCCATATCTTGCTTTTAGGCTCTCAAACATTTTAATCTCATGAAATTTACTGGGCATTTTTTCTTCAGTGACCAGTAGCGTGTGGAACTTGATGGCTGTTTGTCATCTTCAATAGACCGTTCTTCTTGAACCACCGCCAACTGTATCACACATATTCAGTGGACACCATAAAACACATTTAAGAAATCTTGTTGTATGTAGCTAAAGTTTGGAAGGACTTGATGTCTTCTGTATTGTTGGTTTCCATTCCATTCAACAATGGAAAAGGTTATCACCTATTGCATAATTGTAGATGACCTATAATTTTTGCTGGACTATTGGCCAGACTGTGTACAGTATTAAACCTTTGCTGATCTACTGGAACATACAGAGAAGACAGGTACTTACAGGTTGAAGTTCGTGATCTGTAGGTGGAGAGTATGAACCATCTGGCTTCTGTGCTTTCAGATGCTGCAAACAAAGAGATATCCATGCTTGAGGAATGTAGAGATCTACTAGCTTCAGCGGCTATAACACAGGTGCACGCTTGAAACATGCATCTCAGCTAAATTTTTTCACAAATGGTCCCTGTCTCTATTCTTATTTCTCAATGGAATGAACTTTTTCAGCGTTATTTCTGGTCCAAGAATAACTCTTGTATTTCTATGCTCTAATTTGTTCACACTTGCAACCATGTAAAAGCATAGATCAAAATCTTGAAATTTTAGCTGATTATTTGTTATAAAACAGGTGCAAGAGTCTAGCCTGAGGGCACAAGTCATACAACTGAAACAGTATGAACATGTGATCAATTAGCCAACCATAGCAGTTAAGATTCTACCCAATTGACCCCAGCCTTAGGTTTGTATTGCGGCTAACAGCTCACACAATCACCTACATAGGCACCAGTTCCTTGGTTTGGTGAGTGTAAATTCATGCCAGATATGTTTGTTTTCTTTGCCCTTTTTTTCCCTTTTTTTTTTTGTCTGTCAAAGTTTTTCCTTGTTTGTTCTAGAGGGCTGAGCACTTTTCTTTTTTCACCTGTAATTTTGTATCAAACGCATCAAAATCCAAAGAATATGATGAATATGAAAGTTTGAAAGTGTAAATGAAATATGATGTGTCTTAATTGTTTATATATAATCTGTAAAGTATTTGTTTGTGCTTTATTCTTTTATTCATAAACAAAAATATAGACAAATAATTGTTTTACTCTAGCTAGAACCAAGAAATCGAAGCATTTATGCCTACATGGTAGTCAATGGTCAATCTAAGACAATTTGTTTTTTACTGTAAAATCAAATGTGGAACAACAAATTGGGCTCCATTAATTACTCGTAATCCAAGAACAGAATGATCAATCTTGAGCAAACTATATATGTACCATTTCCAAATATATGTGTTTTAGTAAACGAGAGATTTCCAAAGAAATCAAACATGAATAATAATCACATCATTTCTTTTGCATTTAAGTACTTCCAACCCTGATGCAAAACTTCATGCAAAACTCAATTCTTCCACCAAACAAGAGCACATATTTGAAAGCACTTTCAAGAACACTAAATCTTAGCAGTTGATGCCACACTGCCTTACGTCCGGGCCCTTGGCCTTGATCACAAAGGGATCGATCCTCACCCACAGCAGAGAGAATATAGAAGCCAACAGCACCGACCATATCACAACAATGGTGGGGGTCCTGTTCTGCCTCCCCATGAGACCCTTGAGGAAAGGATAGAGGTGGACGATGACCCAGAAAGCGAAGAAGAGCTTCCCAAACAACGGGCCCCACGAGTCGTACCCGTTGTTGATGGCGTCGGAGATGCCCGCAACAACCCCGACGAGGTTGATGATCAAGAGGGTGGTGGGGGGGATAAGGAGAGTGGTCCACTTGAAGGTATAGAGCTCGCCGAACTCCTCGTCGTCGGAGGCCTTGGAGGTGACGGTGAAGTTGGTGTCGATGCCGGCCAGAACCTTGAGGAGGCCCTGGACGACAGCAAAAAGGTGGGCGGAGACGCCGCCGATCACCCAGAACTGCTCGTTGCGCCACCACTCCTCAATGCTTACCCCGCTCCAGCGGAGCTCGAGGATGCCAGTGGCGAAGATGGAGAGGAAGAGCCCGATGAAGAAGAGGCTCGCGAATGTGCTAATCTGTGACATAGCAATATGGCATTAGTGTCGCAGAAACAGGGAAGCAACAAAGCAACATTGAAATAAACACTAGCTAGGCAAATTTTTTGGGAGGAAAAATGCAAAGTTTTTGCTTATACATCCCTTAGAACATGCAGAATTTCATAACATATAAGCAAAACACCCTAAAACAATAAATATAAACATCAAGTTTTGCATAATATAAGCAAACACCATTAGACCAAAAGAAAAGAAGAAATGGTCAGGTGGAGGCACACCGTGGGCATGATAAACTTGCCGGTGAGGAGGCAGACGGCGGGAAGAGTACAGTAGGCGAGGAGAGGAAGGGAGGTGAAGGGGTAAATAGTAGTGTTGATGTAGGCGAAGCGCTCAAGCCACTTGAGGTGGCCGCTACGGTAGCCGTACCAGACGGGGCTGTGGCGGCTGAAGAAGATCTCAACGGAGCCAAGGGCCCACCGCAGCACTTGGTTCAGCCGGTCCGACAGGTTGATGGGCGCAGACCCCTTGAAGGCCGGCAGCTTCGGCATGCAGTACACTGATCGCCACCCTCGGCAGTGCATCTTGAACCCCGTCAGGATGTCCTCCGTGATCGACCCGTATATCCACCCCAGCTGCATTCATTCATTTCTACTTACAGTCGATCTTTAAAGATTTTAACATGCATGACTAATAAATATCTAAACTATCCAGGAGTAATCTGCAACAATACCTATTTCTATTTTGCAGGGGGTCCATATAAAAATTTGCTTACCTCCAAGCCCCATTCGGTCTTGTCCTCGTAGCCGCAGCTGATGACATGAATCGCCTCTTTGAGTAGCGCCGCCGGGCTGGACGACGGCGGGACACCGCCTTCCTCCATTAGCGTCGATGTCACAAATGCTGCGGACTGCCCGAACCGCTTCTCGAAGTTCATCTGCGATATCAGCTGCTCCTTGTCCTCCTCAACTCCTATAGCAATACAACACTCACAAACCTCTCTACTTCATTAAAACCAACAACTCAGATTCATTTGAGACTGCCAGGTGAAGCACACACACAGACCTGTGTCTGCAGCTAATAGGCCGTCTCCGTTCTTGCCGTGCTGCTTCCGGCGGCCAAAGCATGGGCAACAGTCGCAGCTCACCATCTTCGGTCGCTTGGGGCCTTTAGGGGGATTGTACCCGTACAAGGCCTGTCTTCGGAAGACACACCCGGTACCTACGTACACCGGGCCCTGAATTCCATCTAGGCCCTTCATGTTGATCTTCAAGAACCAAAAATAATCAACAAAAATTGTCAGGTAGATAGATTATTATCAGTGAAAGGGTGTTCTCACATCAAAGAAGACGGTGTTCCTGTTGGCGTATCGGTCGTTCCTGTCAATGCCGTCGAACCTCTGAGGGAACTGCACGTAACAAATCTTCTTCCCCACCTGCGGGTCCATGAGAAAACACATGGCTTCGCGGATGGCCCTGCTGTTGTTGATGTAGTGGTCGCAGTCCAGGTTGAGCATGCATGGCGCATTCGTCAGCACCGCCGAAACCCGAACCTGCGAAGCGCGAAAACATACTAATAGATCAGTATCTTAAAGTGCGGTATGCCTATGGGAGAGTTGTTAAGACTCAAAAGCCTGGGGTTTCACCAGGGAGTTCATGGCGCCAGCCTTCTTGTGGTGCTGGAAACCAGGGCGTTTCTCACGGGAGACGTAGACAAGGCGGGGAAGTTCATTGCCCTCGGCGTCAAGACCACCACTGTGGCCAAGGAAGACCTGGATCATGCCAGGATGGTCGCGGGTGTTGTTGCCGGGCCACGGTGTGCCATCCTGCATGATCCATCCTTCCGGCGGCACCTTCATTGCTTTCGCCACCAGTGCATTGATCCTCACCTTGAACTCCTCGTACTCTCTCTGCTCGTTTGAAGATTTGCATAGTAGATTCTTGTTTTTATGATTAACTGATTTGATTAGGGTTTAAACCACTGACCTTCATGGCGCGGCGCTCCTTGACGAAGGTGGGCTGGACCTTGTCCTTGAGGTAGTCGACCTTGAGGGAGAAGTACATCTCCGGTGCCCGGGGCTCAATGCTAAACTTCTTGCAGAAGGGGACCCACCGGCGTGCGAATTCTGCGGTCTCCGACAGTGCCTCGAAGGTAAGCATGGAGGCACCATCATCAGAGACATAGCACGACACCTTGTCAACCGAGTAGTCCACTGCCAGGATCGACAGCACCGTGTTTGCCGTCACCAACGGCGGCTCCTTCAGTGGGTCCACCGTGCTTACAAATATGTCCACCGGCGACAGCATCGACGGCTCCCCTTCCCTCTCGTATCTGCAGTCATTCAAACATTTGAACATAGGAAAAAATATGCATGAAAAAAAATGTAACTAATATGTTTTTGTGTGGGGTAATGAAAATAGTTTTGCATTTTGTAGGGCATATACTAATGCATGAACACATACTAAAAGGCATTTATGCAAAAGGCAAAAGAGAGGCATTCCTCGTTCATTACCAGACAATTGTTTGTCCATAAAAATACGAACGACAATGACAAACCTGAGAGAGAGGCGATCTAGATAGGTCTCGCGATCAATGGGGAACCACTTGGGGAACTGGTCGAGGATCCAGGAAAAGGCGAACCAGATTTCACAGATGATGGAGGTAAGCCAAAGGCCAATGGCGTCGTGCACAGGGTTCAGGATTCGGTAGCGGAGAAAAAACCCGAGAACCACCAGCCGAAGGACAATGACCATACGGTAGGGATTAATCTTGCTCGACGCGATCGGCACCTTCCTTGACAGTGGCTGCCTTGCTTCATCCATACTGCATGCTCAATCAAATTCACCTTCTGCCATGGTAAGTAAGCGGAAAAGAATACAATTGTTTTACATTTAACATGTCCAACTTGCCTTTACTTGTTCGAGGGCATGCACATAAAATTTTCAAGTTAATCTTTAGGACTTACAATGCCATATCGGCATCCGCATCATCGGCATCACCACCACTGCCTCCGGCAACAATCCCTTGTTTGGATTTCCATTCATTCCACCCCATCTCTTTCTTCTCATCCCACTTTGAGCTCCCTGTAGAACATCCACACCAAAATGTATGGTTAACACCCTTGAGTCTTCTTGATAAAAAAAAAAAAAAAAAAAAAAAAAAAAAAAAAAAAAAAAAAAAAACAAAAAACATCCTTGGTTCTTATTATTACATTTTCGCATACAACCTTATGAGAGTTTGTAGTTGTACATTCTACTTGTTTTTCATCGACATTTACTTTAAAGAAATGCCTTCCAAATTTGCTCATAATATATTGAAAATGACCAAGTACCATCCTTTTTTATCCTTTTGAACCTTTTTCCATGTCTTCTTTATCAAGTTTCTTAAGCAACGATCAAATAGTTGGGTAAAAATATGACTGGAGAAATTTATGAACAAATTCCAGAGGCAGGGATTATCACCTATTTGTTCCATTTTCTCCTTCTCGTTGCAATGAAAAATCTCAAAAAAAACAAACAAAAAAAAAAGGCTCACCAGGTTCAGAATCTGGATAAGGATGCACACGTTTATGGAGTCCAGATGAGAATTCTCCGTAGCTGTTAGACACCGGGAACTCGCCACTTACCTGCATTAATAAGTTAAATATTGTATTAAACAGAAACACTTCGGTCAAAACATTTCTTTTAAACAGTTTTGATTTGGATTATATAACAGGGATACCGGACGGGAGCGGGCAGTGATGATAGGAGGGATGTGGGGCGGGCTGCTGTCTCCGTCCTCGGGGCCTCTGCCAAAGCTCATCTTCCCATAGAGCATCGCCTCAGTGATGTGTTTGTTCTGCATAAGCACTGGCAGCGCTTGCTGCTTCTTGTTCTGCTCATCATCAACATTAAACTCGTGCTCAATGTCGTCAACGTCTTCCTCATCCTCGTCACCTTCTACTCTTGGGCTCCCTAGCATGAACCAAATTCAAATGTATGACGTAAGTAGGACGATTTTCGTCATCAAAAAAACTCAGCAACACCCATAACGTAATATTCCAGAAAACCATAATCACAAGACGTGATGGATTCTTATTTAAGGCATTTCTGTAGACAGAATGTTAGGGGTTATTTGTTATTTTAGCAACTTATGTGGGGTTATTTTAGTCAAATCAGTTGCACCAAATGTCATATAGCAAAGAGAATTTTTCCAAATAAAATCTTACATATCTATATAATTCCATATTTAACCTTTATAAATTTGTAATAATATAGCAACCACATTGCCACAACATAATACAAAAGTTACTTTTTTTGGAAAATTACAAAATTTACTTCTATCTGATAAATATACTAGAAAATTAGGTTTTCCAGAGGAAAAAGATTCCAAAAAAAAAAAATTTCAAACTAGTCCACTTTACGAGATAACAATAAAAGATCTACGACACAAGTTCTTCTAATGTAATTCTAAATCGGAATCATTACCAAAAAAAATTGTAAATCAGAAAGATCTATCAAAAGAGAGAACAAGATACCCTTGAGGCGTTTGTAGCGAGTCTTGCACTGGGGGCACAGCTGCGTTCCCTCCCGGCGCTCGTACTCGTAGCATGGCCTGCAAACCGGGAACCCGCACTCATTGCAGGCGACAAACAAATCCCCGTCAGCCGTCAGCCCGATCTCGTCCCCGCATATCTCGCACACCTGCCCGTTGAGCGCACGCAGCGGCCTCGGCTCCTCATGCCCCCGGATGAGCACCAGCTCATTCCGGTTGTGCGAACCCGCAACCAGCCCTGCGCTCGCCTCCATCGGCAACCCAGAGCCGGAGAGAGGAAGGAAAGAAGAGTGGGTTAGAGCGGATAATGAAGAGAGAGAGGAGGGGTTTTAATGGAAGTGGACAAGGCAGAGAGAGGAAAAGCTGTCTTCGCTTCGAGGGACGGAAACATACCAAATCTGTTTGTTGCCGGAGGGTGGTCGGGTGCAGAGTCGCCATTGCGGTAATTTGAAGCTACGCCTTCAACTACTCTGACATGCCCTTCCTCGCGCGAGCGCGCGCGCAAGTTGGTTAATTTATTGACACTTGACCAAATTGCCCCTCTCCAGTCGCTTCCTACCTTCATACCTTTACAACTTCCTCAAGATATTTTTATATCAAGCCACTAATTAAGTACCGTTGCATATAGAAAACAATTTCAGTCGTTGCAACGGCTGCGACGATTTGACGCCGTTCATTGTCGAATCAACAATCTAGATTCATTGGATCAGCATGGATTTGGACCGTTGGATACAAATTCAACGGATCAGATTTGTCTTTGCTGTCCCAACGGTGGCGACTGGATTTAGTTTCTTTCAAATAAGGAAGAACCATGTGCATCATCATCACTAGTATTTGCTTTTCAGAAGGTTATTTGATTTTGAGGATGCAAAACTTACCCCAAGAAAAGGTTTGAGTACTCAACTTAAGAAAGATATCGGTGTCTTAACAATACAGGTTCGATATGATGTCAGCGTCAAGCTTCCCCGCCTGTTGAAGTGGTCTGAGATGCTTTGCAGGCTCACTGGTGACCCGGTGACCCGTTCAATGTAAAGCATGTACAGGCCATTGCTGCACTCCATTAGTTTCACAGGTTTGCGTGCCTGTAGGATTGATCTCAACCATTGCTCCAACGGTGCTACATCAAAGAGTCCATATATACAAGGGACTACTATTACCAAAAATCTACAGCAAATATAACATGTTTCCAAAGATCTTGTTTATCTGAATAAGCCTAGATTGCAAAAAATTCATCTACAAGTTCAGGATACTTGCACCAATCGAAATCTTGAATAGTTGTCTATGATTGTATATAATCTGATATCAAGAACTTGAACAGTTGGATCCTCTTTAGCCTAAGATGCTTATATATGCAGCAAGAAATCTGCGTGGTATGCGACTATGTATTTTAAATTTTCAAGCATGCAACCTCAAGTCAAACTCATAAATCCTGAAACATGAAATCACCTGGGAAGATCAAATCAATCATTGGTCTTTTAGGATTACTAGATGCAAGATGCAACTTATAATAACAAAGTTTTGACACCCATGATACTCCATGTTAAGGATTAATTAGATGCTGCTAGTTACACAAGTTAAAACTCAGATCAGGCAGATTGCAATGAAACATTCTCAGGGTGCCTCAACAAATGTCAAATTTCACATTGAATGCAGCTGTAATAGTCAGATATGTTGACCAGACAATAAGCATTGAATTAAGACTACTATGTTATCAATACAACACCATTTTCCCCTGAAATGTGAAATGAATTTCAAGATTTAAATGGCAACCAATAAGATTGTTGTACCATAAATCACAGCTATGCCAATTATAGGCTTCAGTTAGGATGACAGACTTGAGATACAAGAAGATTGGTTGGACAATAGAGTAACCAGATGTTTGTCCATTGTGAAAACCCAATGATGTCTGGTTTCAACATTTCCCCTCACCCTCATATTGTCATATGGCCAGAAATTTTATTTTCTTTCTTTGTCATACCAAGTAAATAGGGTAGTCACAGAATGAGTTGGACAAATTAATGAATAGTTACTTTGATTTGACATGCATCTTTGCAACTAGTTTCTTGAGAATGCTTATCAACTATTGTTTAAAAAACTAACAACCCCTTCTAGATCACTTATTGATAGAACAATTGGTCAAAACATCATTGGAAGAATAACCAGGGAGCTGAAATCATAAACATGCTGTCAGGTGTGCCAGCATACTCATCATCAAATGGATCCATTACAAGTAGAATTTCTACTTGTATGGATATCCTTTTAGAGACAGAAAGCAAAATGTGTTGACCAATAAAAGGATCATTCCCCAGTGTTCGATATAGAACCGGGTATCAGAACTAGTAGACAATGATCCTGAATCAGCGGAAATGAGAAAATCTTATGCATAAAGAAACAAATGCACCAAGTTTGAAGCGCCAAAACAAGGAAGACTGCAATAGCCTACGACATCAAAATTGCAGGCAAAAGAAATTTGACACATGGTAGACGTGACTCATAGATTACAATATACTGTAAAGAAATTAGATTAGAACAAAAAAAGCTTGATGAAAACAGCTTACGAGCTTTACACAGGAAAAAGAGCCCATAAAAGCAACTAGTGTAAATGAGTGTGAATTAGAAATAATATGAAAAGCTATGTATCTCACATGAAAATCAAAAGAAGGGAAAGCTGTTACTCATCATGATGCATTATTAGGCACTGAGACCTGGAACTTAATATGCTAAAGCAACCATGCAATACACAAACACTTGATTTTCATATCAGGAATAAAAAGATAGTTGATCTTTATAGTGCCTTTGCATATGTTATACACAGAAATGTCAAAGCAATTTGGAAACAAACTCTACATAGAAGCTAAAATGTTATTACCAAAGAAAATTAAAAGAACAAGCATTCAAAATTTTAGGAGAAATAAAATTAAGTTTATGAAATGCAACCAAGGTTGATATAAATTTGAAGATTTGATAGACAATGGCAGCCTTTTACCAAAATGGAAAAAAGACAATAAGAGTCAAGGGAACAAGATCTAACACCAGAAACAGAACACTGTTGCATTTGTCGCTGCACCAACAAAAGTCAGTCATACCAAAAACACAAGATAAACAGGGACTTTATTATAAAGACAGCAACAACGAATTTTTCCTTAATGATTTAGTATTCTAAACTTCAGAGCTTTGATACTTTCTTAAATTAGAAGTGACAGTTTTCTCATCATGCTTAGGTAACAAATACGAAGAATTAAAGGTCCTTTTTTGAGAAGTGGACCAACAATCACCAACATATATTGGCTGACAGAAAAGAAGTCCACATTACATGCAAATCAGAATTTTACCTTTATCATATGGTATGATACACATTTTTGTAGTCAAACGCAAAATTAGCCCATTTACCATTTCTTCTATAAGCTGAGTATCTTTCCTTGGAGACAACAAATTCTTCAATGAGGCTTCAAAGGAACAGCAAAAGAACAGTTAGAATGGATTGTATTAATCATCAACAAGAGTTGAGAACTGAAATAGTAGCAGAAAAGAAAATATAAAGAGGCAACAAAGTCCATCAAAAGGGTAAGTCCCATAAATCACACATTCCTCACAAGTTTCCTGAGCCCTCAAAAACTGAATAAAACATGAAGTGGATCACCAAAACACTAGGTCTCACTCCCTCTAGACTATGGCATTTGTGTCTATGAACTTCAACACATCAATACGATACAGTATTGAAGCTGAATGATACATCTTGACACTGAAATTGAAACAAATTTTGTACGAAGGCATGTGTGCTTGCAATATGTTTGAACTTCATCAAGTTATAGGGTTAGAATTCACAATACCAATTGGGAGCAAAAGGTATAAAATAATTTTCGTTTGGTCACCTGGAGATCTCTTAAAAATGTCATGCATAAGCAAAGAGAAAAAAGTACAGTACCTAAGAAGTTGTTTAGAATAATTGAACTCCCGTATCTCTCAACAAAAAGCAAAAAAGCCATTTTTGTGGCCTAAATAACAAAATGATATTACCTAAAATATAGTCCATTGCTTGGTGAAAAAGAGTAGCCAATGGTGAATCTTTGTCTACCTATTATACAAAATAAGATATTAAATTATCAAAAGATAAATCATTAACTATAGAGAGCTTTCCTGAATAAAAACACAATTGGCAATAGATCGTACTTGTACAGTGTCTGAAAGCTCCACCAAGAAATCAATTGAGGTATTGAGCCTTTCTGTCTCAGCTTCGTTGTTAAACTCTGCAGAAGATCATGAAACAAATAAATGAAAAACAATCAATGAAGTTGGTTATCTGAACATGTGTCAAAAGATTGACAAAAATAGGTAACCAATGGGATTTTATAACTCCTTATAAATACAAAATTGACCAAGATCTGGGGAACATCCTCACCTCTCATCCCATCTAAAAAATCCAAAGCCAAATATTAAGGCAATAATAATAATAACGATGATAATAACAGCAACGACAACAACGACAAATGAAATGCTTCAGACCCGCGAGCTGCTTGATCTCGTCGCGCAATCTTAAGATCTCGCTCTTCCGATCCTTGGCCTGCGATTTTAAGTAAGGGATTTCGAAATTCCTAAAACATAAAATTTCAGTATTTGGGATTTAGAAGTCTAATTTATTAGTCTAAAAATATCCAACCAATTTAGTTAAACTTTGAGGTTAGGAACTTTAATAATAAAAAACATCATGTGTTGGACTCTAAAATCTATTTTTTAAAATTTGTTTATGTTAAATTACAAATAAATATCTAAAATCTTAAAAACTTAAAAAACCCTAATTTTTAAATAATTATATATATTTTTTTGAAATGTAATTTTTGTCTAATAAAAAATCTCACTAAATATATATTAAATTTTAAAATTCAGAATTTAAAAGTGATTCAAAATAAATAGGGCTTTTTATCTACAATCTCCCAAAATTTACCTTATTTATGAAAAATCCTCTATAATTTCAGTATTTACTTACAATTTACAACCGCACAACCCCACCTTTTTAATTTTATCTATAATCCCTAATTGTTATTTAATCAAAAAATTTTCTAAAAATTTCACCTTTATCTTTTATAATTTTACAACTAAATCCTTTAAAATTCTTAATTTCTCACCTTCAACACTTTCTCTCAAATGTTTACAAATAAATCTTCAATTAAATTTTAAATTATAATTTATATATTTGTACATTTACAAAATAGGACCATTAAATATTTTTATTTATAGATAAGCTCAAATTTTAAAATTTTTTCAAAAAAAAATTTACAAAGAGAACCTTAAATGTTTAAAATTTTTTACAAATAAATCCTCCATAAAAATTTAAATTACAAGTTTAGATAGTCATTTAGCATTTACATAGATAGACCCCTGCAAGATATTTTTATTTATAAAGAATTAAATTTTACTCTTTTTTAATAAAAATTTTTAATAATAAGGTTGTTTAACTTAAAATTTTAAATTATAAGTTTAATATTTGTATATTTATAATAGACCCCTCAAATATTTTATTTATAAATAGGCCAAATTTTATTATTTTTTAATAAAATTTGGAAATATAAAAGGTTTTTAAACTTAGAATTTCAAATTATAAGTTTAATATTTATATATTTACAAATAGACCCCTTGAATAATTTTATTTATAAATGAGTTCAAAATTTATTATTTTTAAAATAAAATTTTACAAAAAAATATTGAAGGTTTTAAAATTGGAAATTTTAAATTATAGGTTTAATATTTACAAATTTATAAATAGATCCCTTGGATATTTTTATGCATAAAGAAGTCCAAATTTTATCATTTTTAAATAAAATTTTACAAAAAAGATATCTAAAATTTTAAAACTTAAAATTTCAAATTATAAGTTTAATATTTATACATTTACAAACAGACTCCTTGAATATTTTTATTAATAAATAGTACCAATTTCATCATTTTTTAAATAAAATTTTATAAAAAAGATATTGAAGGTTTTAAAACTCAAAATTTTAGAAGGTTAATATTTGTACATTTTCAAATAGACACCTTCAATATTTTTATTTATCAATAACTCACAAATTTTATTATTTTTAAATAAATTTTTATGAAAAATATATTGAAGGTTTTAAAATTTTAAAATTTCAATTTCAAGTTTAATATTTGTATATTTACAAATAGATCTTTTGAATATTTTTATTTATAATTT